>CM074448.1:962500-1042500 GCA_037101425.1 Elopichthys bambusa | reverse complement strand
TTAATATATATAAACTTAATATTAAATTATTATAAATCATAATCATATATATATCATATATAATAAACTTAATTTTATTTTTAAATGATTATATTGTATATATATACATACATAATATATATATATATATATATATATATATATATATATATATATATATATATATATATATATATATATCAGTATATCAGTTAAAATTAAGTTTATTAACAATATTAATTTTAAATATATATATATATTTAAAATTAATATTAAATGATTAAATATATATATATATATATATATATATATTTAGAAATTAAGTGTATATATATTAAATATAATTTAAAATTCAATTTATATACATATATTAACTTAATTTTAAATTATAAACTTAATTTTTAAATGATTATATTGTATATATACATACATATATATATATATATATCAGTTAAAATTAAGTTTATTAACAATATTAATTTTAAATATATATATATATATATATATTTAAAATTAAGTGTATATATATTAAATATAATTTAAAATTCAATTTATATACATATATTAACTTAAATTATATATACATAAATATTATTTATATATATTATAAATGATTATTAATATAAATATATATTAAAATTAAATTAAATTAAATTAAATTATATATGAAGGATTTGTTTATAATTATTCAGCACATTCTGAATCACAAATCACTCAGCAAAACTCTGTTATAATAATAATAATTAAGTTACATTGGTTTCATTTCAATCAGCATAATGAAATGTTTAAATCTGCAAGGCATAAAAACAAAAATACATGATAAAATGTAGAACTTCACACTTGCACTGTGATTCATCGCTCATTTATTATCTTACGTTTTATTATCTCATGCAATATTGTTTTGAGGATGTTTAGATATAAGAACAAGATTATTTTGCAGTAAAAACACACTGTAGATGTACAAGGCATTTCCTTTAAAGAGAAAGAATCATTTCACAGTACAGCCCACAACAAAGTAATATAGGCACAGTCGAACAATCCTTTTCATTTCTGATCAACTCGAACTATATCACAGTTTGATGCCGTCTATATTTCTAAATAGAATATCGAGGCGCTATGAGCACAGATGGGGCCTCTTTAGTCACGGAACATTAGAAGCAGAAAATTGGAGTATGTGTGAGGCGTGTAGGTTGAGGTGATCGGGGTAAGGTATTTTGGTACGTTGGTAGAGTGCCAAACTACCCCTTCATTTGGCAGCATTTGGCTGAAACGCCTCAATGAGGAACAGAAACTCAGCGTGTCTTTTCTCTGAATCACTGCCAAGAGTGAGAAGATGAGTCAAAGAGAGGATAGGAGAGTGTGAAAACAGGAAAGAAAGAAAATAAGACGAGAAGACGCATACAGATGGGAAAAGAGTTACAAATGTGAGTGCATGAGAAGAAATGGGAGAGGTGCCATTATAAACAAGTGACTGTCCTATAAAAACATTTTAGATGTTGCTTATCAGGGAGAACGGGTCGCCGGGTAACAGCTGTCTCAGCAAGATAAGGATGCAATAGAATTTGGTCTGATATACAAAACACAAAAGCATAAAATATTGTGTACTATATACACAAAACATCTATTGTGCAAATGTCTCTAATGCTTTCACAGATGATTCAAAACAGAAATATCTTCTAAAAATACCAACATTTTTTGAGTTTTATGAGACTTTTCCCAAAAATCACTCTGAAAGATAGCCAAACGAAACAACTTAGATTATCTTAACGGCAACACTTTTTCTTAAAGCCTTCATGTATAATGCATTATAAAAGGTATTCATTATTAATTTGCTGTTTTCCAACTGTTTTACGGGTTTAAATGTCAAGGAAAGTGTATGGCAGCCTATAGAAGCACTTGCAGGAAAGTTATGAAATTTGGCACACTGATAGAGGACAGCCTGAAGTGTCACCATATCAAATTTGGAGTCTCTAACTCAATCCCTCTAGCGCCACCAGCTGTCCAAACCTGCAGTTATATTTATGCTAATAACTTTTGAACCGTAAGGGCTGGAAACAAGTTTTTCCTCTGATTCCTTGGCTCAAAATGATTCAATTGCACCCTATGACGTCATTTTCCTTCATGAAAATTTTAGAATTTTCTTTTTTTTCGAACTCCTCCTTTTCACAAAAATTGAACCAGATCGTCTTCAGACTATGCCGACAAAATGTTGATTTGTCAAACCGTTTTCGAAAAACATGCAAATGAATTTTACGTAGCGCTTGTGAAAATAGATGTATGGCTGTATCATCTATTCAGACCAAACTTGGTATGTCATCACAAGCATGACCTGCTGCGATTCGGCACTGCGCCACCTACTGGTCTGGAGAAATACGAAAAATGGCTATTTTTGCTTATAATTTCTGAACGGTTTCTTCAAATCATAAAAGTAGTCTCGTTAGATTCAGGGCATCATGCCAAGTCAAATGTTTTTTGACCATGGGCGAGATACTTTACGATTTTGGTACTTTACGAACGCATGAACGTATTATTACGAAACCCGGAATGGGTCATCAGCACGATGCCCTGAAGGAGTCACCTAGTAGTGAAAAAATTATTTACATGCTTATAACTTTGGATGCGGTTGACTTATTTTCACGGGAGTAAAAATCTCCTTAGACTCCTGAATCCTTGCAGAGTCCAACGATACCAAACATTCGCCTCATGCTTAGTGCAACGTTGTGATTTAGCGTTTAAACAACATTCACGAATATCTTCGAAACCATTAGTCCGATTGTGATGAAACCGCCTTAGAAAAATCTGAAACATAGGTCATTGACTAAATTATAATGGCCAAATGTCAACATTTTTATAGTAAATGGCAAAAAAATGCAATCAAAGTCAAGTGTGTAAAGTGCATAAATGTCTATAACTCCTAAACAAAATGAGATATCTTCACCAAATTTGAAACACTTCTGTATGGGGGCACTTTGAGGACACACACACAAAAGCGGTGGCCATTTGGTATATATAATTATATATATATATATATAACTATAATTGATCAAAACATGAAATTGGCTCTAAATACAGTTTCGTGTGTCTGATTGACTTCAAAATTGACATAAAAGTGTCTTTGTCTCAGTTGCTATAGTCCATTATGACATTGTTGGTTCGCTGCTAGCTTCCTTGTTTGCTTCTGTTGTGCTTGGCCCCTTAATTGACCGTTCGCAAGGACCCACCATGCTGCTCTCACGACACACGTGTTCATGTTCTCACGCAGTGAAAAAGAAAACACTGACAACGACAGAGCAGATTATTTCAAAATGTCAGATTTTGTCATTTTTAAAGAAATTTAAATAATAAATACCATTTTGTGGCTCTTTAATGTGTCGTGACAGATCGCTCAGTTCAAGCGACTTGTGAACCGATCATCTCTTCCTACTAGTTCATTTATAGCATCAAATAAACATGAATGAACATCAGAAGGAATGTTGTTTCAACCGCGGAAAGACGTCAGTACACACCTCTTTTCAAGTTCAAGTCCACCGACGTTAATCTACTAACTTCCCTGACTGCTTTATCGGACAAAAAGGCAGATCCGGCGTATGATTATTTATTATTATTATTTTCAATTTTTTTTAATTTATTGCTGTTGTTTTGATTTGTACTTATTTTTGTACAGCTGATTGTTTGTCTGCGTCGTTTTGTATGTTATTAAGATGACAAAACATCAATAAAAATATGCATTATAATGCATTATAATATGTTTGTCATGTATTTTAATGCATTATACTTTCTCAAGGTGTGTTCAATGAATAAATAATAATTATAATGTATTAAAACTGTGGTTACAATTATTCATGAGACCATACAATGCATTATAAAGTTAATGCAAAATTAATGCATTAAAAATACTTTTATAATGCATTAAATATAAAGGCTTTATGTAAAGTGTAAGAGCATTCCATGTGGTAATGCAAAAACTGGAAATTACTGTAAAATAAGAAATATATCAGTAAACTACAATATATATATATATATATATATAAAAAAAATGAGTCATAATACTGCCTGCCAGTAAAATTATTATAATGGACAAAACAGAACAACTAAACACAAAAACAAAACTCTTGTTTTAATGACTGTTAAATGACTTTCCAGTGGAGCTGAGCCAGTGCAAAAACCATCTCTTTGTTCACGGCCTGTGTCGACTTATCTTTGTGTAAGTGACAGAGAAATGGTTTTAAAAATTTAACAGCATCTTGGACTTCAGCATACTGATTAAGCGCTCCATACTTGGCTTCTTCTGCATACTGTTGTGACTGTTTTCCAGTGCTACTACAATGACTATTTAAAGTCGGCATGACTTTTCTCCCCTATTGTGACGCATATCCAAATGAAACGCTTCGCAAACAAGAACAAATGTAGGGCGGGGCTTGATATTGTCTGTGGGGAATTGATTGAATTGTTGTGGTTTGCTATTGGTGGATCTCATGTGAGTGACAGGTTGAAGATATTCTGATTCAAGATTACGAGGAACTAAAATGAATTTTTTTTTAAATTATGATGTGCATCATTTAATTTAAAATAAATACTGCAATATTCCATGTAAAAAACAAGAACTGTTCATTTTGATACACATATATGAACCAAACGCTGTATCTATCTGGCCGCAAATCACATCTTTCTACATTGACAGCCATTTAAAAGTAGTAGTGCATTCTGATGAAATAAAATGCAACATATAAATCACAAATATGACATTATAGTAGCTGAGTTCCACTTATGTGAGACATCAGGGCAGATAAATTCACTCTCTTTCTCCCTGTGGTTTCTGGACTGGCGTACTCGTCTCCAGTCCTGATGAATGGACTATCTTAAAGCTCTCCCTCCCTCCACCGCGGCACTGTCACTCGAGGGACCTGTCCTTTTTACATGTGAACCAAAAGCCTGGCTAATTACTGCTCCAACAACCAGGAGGGATGACAGACAGAAGGACAGAGGGGGGCTGGGGCGGCTCTGGGGCCTATAAAGATGGAAATTAACCTCGATTTCTCTGACAAAACTCTCACTTTGTACTTGAGAAACACTGAGGCTGCTTGGACTGGAGACGGAAACTCCTCAGGTGATACTGTAGCATACTTCACATAGTTTAACCGCAGCTGCATTCATGAGTCCCGAGAGGACCTTTCATTCCCTCATTCTTTCCTTCTCTCTCTCTTTCACATACATGCACACAACCTGGCAGGCTGATTAGTAGCCCCTCAAACTAAGTGCATGACTGCCAAGTACGTCCCTTACGTAGATCCATACAGAGTTTCATCCAAAAGGCCAGATTATGCTGCCAAATTATCTACTTTACATGGATGAGGACCAATGAAAAATGCCAGTGAGAACAGATTTTGAAATCTGTGAATCTGGTGCTGAACATGAAAATGGCAGAAATAAAAAATAAATAAATAAATTAAATTAAATTAAATTAAAAAATTAAAAAATAAAATAAAAATAATAAAAAATAAAATAAAATAAAAAACTGTACAGTACCGGTCAAAAGTTTGGACGCATTACTATTTTTAATGTTTTTGAAAGAAGTCAAGCTCACCAAGGCTGCATTTATTTGATCAAAAATACAGAAGAAAAAAAAACATTAATATTGTGAAATATTATTACAATTTAAAATAATGTATTTCTATTTTTATATACTTTAAAATATAATTTATTTCTGTGATCAAAGCTGAATTTTCAGCATCATTACTCCAGTCTTCAGTGTCACATGATCCTTCAGAAATCATTCTAATATGATGATTTATTATCAATGTTGAAAACAATTGTGCTGCTTTATATTTTTTTTAACCTGTGGTATTTTTTCAGGATTCATTGATTAATAAAAAAGTTAATAAATAACAGCATTTATTTAAAATAGAAATCTGATAAAAATCTGATCTGATCGGAAAGATTTCTATTTTGAATAAATGCTGTTCTTATATATATATATATATTTCACAGGTTAAAAAAAAAAATAAAGCAGCACAATTGTTTTCAACATTGATAATAAATCATATTAGAATGATTTCAGAAGGATCATGTGACACTGAAGACTGGAGTAATGATGCTGAAAATTCAGCTTTGATCACAGAAATAAATTATATTTTAAAGTATATTAAAATAGAAAACAATTATTTTAAATTATAATAATATTTCACAATTTTACTGTTTTTTCTGTATTTTTAATCAAATAAATGCAGCCTTGATGAGCAGAAGACCATTCTTTCAAAAACATTAAAAATAGTAATGCGTCTGAACTTTTGACCAGTACTATATCTATATATATATATATCATATAGATATATACCGAAACATAAGCCTGACGTACAAGAGTAGAAGAGGAAATTAGGGCAAGTCCTGCAATAGCTTATCTTCAGTCTTTCTAAAGTTCCTAGGACGTCACTATAAGACAATTTAATAAGTCCGAATCACTTGAAGGAGATTGAGCTGTTATCATTATTTGGACTGTCCTTTTGCTGAGCCCATATTGATCACTAGATAAAAGGACAATGGCATTTGGCATTTAATCAAAAGAGGGCAGATAGTGAGAGTTTCACAGATGAATGGAACGGGATGCTCAGCGATGTTCATTTGTTCTGGCAATAACAATGTAACTTCGACTAAATGACTTCAAGGAGTAAAATTAGTGTAATAATAAAGCAGTTCAAGTGTGTAATTGTTAAAATACTTTCTCATATATAAGCTTAATATGGAGAGACAACTAAGTAAGCCATTTTAGGCACTGAGTTGAAATTAACACAAACCAACCAGCTGACTGGTTCAACCAATTGCGTGAGTTTGGGGGTGGGGCTTATGCTGGTTGGACCAATAGCAGACAGGGATGGGTGTTTCAGAAACCTGTCTGATAATAATGGTTATGCAATTGCATTTGTGGCTCTAGTGGTTGAGAAAGTTCACTTTAGCTCTCATAAAATGTACTTGGGAGAATGTGAAAAACAACAACTGCGACAACCAAAGACACAAATCATTATGAATGAGCATTGAGATCATGCCATGTCTTTCATGACATGCACACTAGGAAATATACTACAGCAAATTTTGATGCTTTGCCACAGGCCTCCATTTCCCCTGAATTTAAATCTACAGCATTATCAAGATGCTCATTATACTCCATCCAGAAAAATGTCAGTTGTGTGAGTCATCCGCTCTATACAAACCACTCACCTCTACATCCATCAGAATGTGACTTCTGCTTACAACAGCTATAAAACACTTGCGGAGCGAGTGATTACAGTCGAATTATTAATTGTTCATGTGGCCACCAAAACACCATTTCACACCGTCCCCTCCACCCCTCAGAATCCTTCAAAACACAAAAATTGCAGTAGTTTCA
The DNA here is from genome assembly GCA_037101425.1 of Elopichthys bambusa. Classification (NCBI taxonomy): domain Eukaryota; kingdom Metazoa; phylum Chordata; class Actinopteri; order Cypriniformes; family Xenocyprididae; genus Elopichthys; species Elopichthys bambusa. The sequence continues at coordinate 1,035,140 of CM074448.1, read as the reverse complement.
TTCAGACCACATCACGTTCTTATCCTCCAACATCACCACAATTCAATCTGATCTTTCCTCTCCTTCCTTCTCCACAGAATACTGAAAAATTGATCTGATGGCTCTGAATTGCATCCCTGCGGAACACTGCAATTTCAGATGCTCATACCTCATCATCCCGCTCGTGGAAATCACCGCGCGCTACCGAGGGCTGATCCGTGAAGACATCGTGCTGAATCCCAAATACACACGACCGCTGCCCTGAAGCCCTTGAATTCTGCTGCGTTATACTGGGATATATATAGCATTATTCAGAAATAATTGACATATTCATTACTTAAAGGGCTCCTTGATTATGATTTCACTTTTTTAACTTTGCAGATGTTGTTTATGCTCAAACGGCAACATTAAAGTTACGACGCTCAAAGTTCAATCGCTTTTTAAGGACTACAACAAACGGCTGGTAGGGACTACAACACGCTTCATCCTGGGTTAGTGACATCACAAACCGTAAAATTTAAATAAACCCCGCCCCTGAGAACACTCAACAAAGGGGGCGGGGCCATGTTGGGCTGCTTTAGAGAAGAGGAAGAGTTGTTGTATTAGTGTTGTTGACATGCCGTCATTTAACGCCGGACTGCTTCACAAACGAGGGTCAATTCAACACAAAAGATGAACATGACGGCACATGCTAGTGATGAGCTGAATCAACTCCACAGCAACTACATACATTTATCCACTAACCGTTCAGAAATGTCTAAAAGTTGTAACTTCTTCCTGAGTCTCTCCATCAGTGTCTGAACAATGTAAGGCTGAACACCGTCGTCATTTTGGCTGCGTGAGATTCTCCAGTTTTGTTGTTGTTGAGCGACCGAAGCGCGAGCTGTTAAAGCTCCGCCCTCTTCTGGAAAGGAGGCCGGGAGCAGCAGCTCATTTGCATTTAAAGGGACAAATAGGGGCAAATTTGACAAGCTATAATAAATGATCTGTGGGGTATTTTGAGCTGAAACTTCACAGACACATTCTGGGGATGCCAGAGACTTGTAAAAGGGCATTATAGGTCCCCTTTAACTTTACTGACCCTTTTATTATTACAGCATATCAGTTGTTTCTCATATCAGAGGGACAAAATCCATCAGCGTTATATTAATTACACACATTCCATGTTTAAAGTCAGTTCTAATGAATGCAAGAGGACAAAACAATGAACACGTCACAATATTCCTCATTTAAATAATTTGTACGCAGAATAAAGGGGCCTGGTTGAGTTAGTTAGTAGTGTGTTGAAACTGGCGGTTATGGTAAGGGGCGGGACATTTCCCCAAACACCAATCACAACACACTGCTCCAGCTGACCAATCAGAGCGCATTGTGCTTTTTCAGAAGGATGGAGAATATGGGGAAAATAATGAGAAAGTAGAGCCCAAAAACAAAATCAAGGTCATAATATGGCCTCTTTATGATTTCAACAAACATCAGACTTTCTCCGTCCCATTTTACAGCATGTAATTTTCACATAAAAAATGAAACTAAAATATAAATTCGCTCTGATGAAAATGTCACTGCATGAGTCCATAAAAAAGCCCATATAGTACGCCAAGACCACCAGTGTGCGGCCTGATGGGAGTCTCCTTTACATGAGCTGTTTATAACTCTTATTAAAGTCAAATAAATAAACCCACTGTCTTACACACCCAGTGTTCTCTGGACTGATTCGGCCAGCGGTGAGCCAGAACTCCTGCGCAGACAATGACTGTCCAGCGCATGTGGAAACACCAGAAGAGCCAGATTACTGGGAACATCCCAGCTGGATTCATTTATCCTGTCAATCTGTCAAACTTTCCTTTCTTTCCTGTTAAACCGCAGAGAGTGAGCCAATGATCATGAATCACGAGGATTTAGATCTACAGTATGATCTGAAGATGCTGCCACCAGTTTAAAACAAGCTGCCAATTCCCACACCAGACTGAACTGTGCCACTTTTCATCATTGCTGTGAAACCTGGTTCAAAAATGGACACTTGTACTGAAAAAATTACTGAAATTATTAGTACATTTCTCAAACAGCAAGTAACAGTAAATTAAGCGAGAAATTTTGAAGCAGAACAACAGAAATAGTATTCTTATAAAATGTACTCCGATAAACTTGAAAAATGATTTTTTAAAGTTGCAAATAAAACCAAATCAGCTATATTTACATCTTAAGTCAAAGTGCACAATTTATTTTTTCTCTTTTGCTTTTTTTTTTCCATTTTTTTTTTTGCATGACTTTTTAAAATGTGCCACAAATGTGACATTAGACTGAATAATCGACACTCCTAAATTGACATATATGCCTAAAACACTTAAAAAAAATTATACTATATATATATATATATATATATATATATAAATTATTTATTACAATTTATTATTTATACATATATTTTTAAATAATTTATTTTAATAAAAAGTGTATTAATAATATAACAATATTAAATATTAATTTAATTATTATATTATATTATTATTTTATATTATATTAATTATATATTAATGAAGTCTTTGCATCGCACTACTGTTTTCACACAAACAAACAACAGTATTTTATTTATTTATTATAATTTTTTAATTATACATATATTTTTAAATAATTATTTTAATAATTTTTTTATTAATACATTTATTAATGATATAACACACACACATACATATATATATATATATATATATATATATATTATTTAATATATTATATTAATGAGGTCTTTGCATCACACTGCTGTTTTCACACAAACAAACAACAGTATTTTATTTATTATAATTTATTAATTACACATATATTTTTAAATAATTATTTTAATAAAACAATACATTTTATATTAATAAATGAATTATATTATATTATATTTTTATTTTATATTATATTATTTATATATTAATGAGGTCTTTGCATCGCACTACTGTTTTCACACAAACAAACAACAGTATTTTATTTATTATAATTTTTTAATTATACATATATTTTTAAATAATTATTTTAATAAAAAAATAAAATTTTTATTAATACATTTATTAATGATATAACACACACACATATATAAATATATATATATATATATATATATATATATATATATATATATATATTATATTAATGAGGTCTGCATCGCACTGCTATTTTCACACAAACAAACAACAGTATTATTATAATTTATTAATTATACATATATTTTTAAATAATTATTTTAATAAAACATTAATACATTTTATATTAATAAATGTATTAATGATATAACATAATATATATTGAATATTAAATTAAAATATATATTATATTATTTAATATCTTATATTAATGAGGTCTTTGCATCACACTGCTGTTTTCACACAAACAAACAACAGTATTTTATTTATTATAATTTATTAATTACACATATATTTTTAAATAATTATTTTAATAAAACAATACATTTTATATTAATAAATGAATTATATTATATTATATTTTTATTTTATATTATATTATTTATATATTAATGAGGTCTTTGCATCGCACTACTGTTTTCACACAAACAAACAACAGTATTTTATTTATTATAACTTATTAATTATACATATATTTTTAAATAATTTATTTTTTATCTAAATGTAATAATATAATAACATATTAAATATTAATTAAATTAAAAACAATTTTATATATTATATTATATTATAATGAGAAGATTTGATAAATATCTAGCATTTTTTTCACATCCGAAAAAAGTTATCAATGTTATCTCACACCTGACATTCAAAGTCTTATATTATGTCTAAGAACAGCTGGTTACTTAACAGGCATTCATTTTCATGTGGCTCATGGCATTGATGTGCATGTGAAATCCAGCCCAGAGTTTCACTGCATCCCACAGAGGAGCTCTGGTTCAGTCATTCTCTCTTATCTTCCTGGCTGTATATTACACAGAATGAGTGCACCTTCTCCCCTGATTACACCTACGCTATCAAAAATATGTGCTTAACTCATTTACCAAAGCACTCGCTGCCTCTGTCTTTGTAATTACTGCAGATTAGGGACTAATATCTAATTATGCCTTAATATGCTTTAATGCATTTTTAATGACAGCTCGGTGTTCCAGTCAAACTCTCGGAGCGATTTGGGAGACCGAGGGAGAATGTTGTCGATGGAAAGGTTTATCTTACTACGCTCTGGTTCAGACGGAAACAAACGACACTTAGTGGTGACTAATTAGGTAACTTAATAGTTAGTAATTTGGTGCACTCCTGGATTGATGAAAAGCATGTAGAGCTGAAAGAAAGAGTTTTTAACACTGTTGTCTGGAGATCTGGCACTGATCCATCTCTGTTTACTGTAATGAAATGTGTTACGCTACGCATGGTGTGACCAGAGATGGATGCAAATTGCATTGTCTCTCTAATTGGTAAGGCTTGATGTTTATGAACTGATTCCTGTTAATTAATACTGGATCATCAAATCGAGCAGCTTGCATATTTTATGCATAAATTAGGGCTAATTGGATCTCGCATCACATTCACAATCCTTCCAGAACAATTCAGAATGGACATAACTTTACTTTAACCGGCATTACTCGTGGCGATTGAGATCAGTTGAGACCAAATCATGATAAATCACCAAAAGAGTGTTTCATCAAGAGATCTTTCACAAGACGACTGCTCTTGATTAAAGGACTTCAGTTCATCAGCGCTGTGTTTATGATACTGCGAAGAGAATCACGATTATAAATAATGGAGAGCAAATCAAACCATGATCTATTTGACTTTGGACAATCTCCCACTTTAGTAGGAAAGAGATTATATATATATATATATATATTAAATAGAATATATTCATGTATATTTTTATATAAATTAAATATTACATATGTATTTAAAATGGAAAATTATTTTACTTAAATTTTATTATATATATGTATATATATATATATATATACACACACACACTTTAAATATATAACAGATTTTAAAGTATTTATATAAATATATTGAATGTATGTATTTATATATTTATGTGTATATTTTTATTTAAATAAAAATAAATTTAATTTTTCTCATTTCAATTTAATATTTAATTTAATATTTTTTTAAATTAAATATTAAACTATTTTTTATAATTGTTTTGAATTGTATATTTATAATTTTATATTTATAGTTTATATTTTCAATTGAATATTCATGTATATGTATGAAATATTACATATGTATTTAAAATGGAAAATTATTTTATTTAAATTTAATTTACAAAATGATGTGTGTGTGTGTGTGTATATATATATATATATATATAAACACACACACACACACACACACACACACACACATACAGGTAAAAAAAAAATATATATATATATATATATATATCTCAGGGTTGTTATTAGAACTAAAATTGAAATAAAATAAATTTTTATATATAATAATATAAAAATATATATAAAATAAAATATTTTATTTCATCTAGTTGCCAAAGCAATATTTTCCATTTTCATTTAGTTAAAAAAAAAAGAAAAATGAAATGAATAAATAAATACTATTTATAATAAATATATTTAAATAAATAAAAACTATATAGACATATTTTTAAAGAAAACACTTATAAAAATGACAAAAACATACAACAAAAATCACTAAAACTTTAACTGAAATTAATATAAAAACAGAAAATATAAATTCAAATTTAAAAAAAACTTAGCAAAAACAATAACTGTACTTCAATGATACAATAACTGATAAATATGTGTGTGTGTGTGTGTGTGTGTGTATATTATATATATATACATACACACACAGTGCACAGCATAAATGAGTACACCCCCTCTGAAACTTCTGGAAGTCAGCAATTACTCAATTACTTAGAAGACATTTTAGGGTTCTTCAGAGATATAATGTTCCAGCAAGTCTGCTTACCAAAGAAGCATGTCGAAATTATTAAGGAAAATAAGATTTTCTTATCAAGGTGAAAATGAGTACACCCTCCTAAAAGTTACTAAATACAACAAAATAAAAATGTTCTGGTGTAAGTTTAAGGCAATGTTTGATCAACAGGTAAGTTTGTTGAACCAAAACATTTAAAAAGAAGTCATTTCTTGACAATTAAAAGTGTTATAAAGCCCACTGAATCATTCTCAGACTTCATGCAATGGAAGCACTTGGGAGAGAACTGTCAGGAGACTTATTTCTTCGCACAGAAGAGGACAGTGGTACAAGAGGATTACCAAATCAAGTCTGAAAATACAGCAAAAGTAACACAGAAATTAATAATCAGGCCTTCATTTTAAGCTTTCACTTAGAGATGAGGGATTTTTTTGCTAGACAAAGAGACCAAACGAGTGTCTCAGAGCCAGCAAAAGCTACAAAATAAGTGAGTGTTTATCTCACAGAGTAAGATGCAGCCTGCAGAAATGACATGGTTGTTGTTCTCACTGGAACTATCTACTGTAGCCAAAGCACAATAAAGTCAGTTAGCCATTTCCAAAGCCCATATTTACAGAATATAGATTCTGGGAATCAATACTCTGGTCTCAAATCAATCATTTTAGATCATCACAGCATCAGAAATGTTGTGGTGTTGCTAGAGGAGGAGTACAGTGAGAAGTGCCTGGTTCCCACAGTAAAGTTCAGTGGTAGAAAAGCTCTTATATAGGGATGTATGAGTGCTGAAGGTGCGAGGGAGTTGTGCTTTATCAATGCTGTCATTTAATACACAAACGATGTTACCCTTTCCTCAGGTTTTTTTCAACATGACAATGAGGATATGCATTCTCTCAAGGTGAAAACCCTTCTGTGGACATGTACATTTACTTATTTTATGCCTATTAATGACATACATTTCTCATTTTTTATTATGTATACGTTTAATACATTTTAGTTTTGCCATCTTTCCATGAGTTGCATTAGTGATCATAAAGAAAATACATCTTTTTGTATTTGTTCAGAGGGGGTGTACTCATTTATGCTGTGCACTGTATATTCTTTCATATTCATATTTATAACATTTTCTTTCTTTAAAATATATCAAACAATTTAAAAATAAACATTAATTCATTATTTTCCTCTATAATATGCTATAATAGGGCTGTAGGGGTAAATATAAGTATGTTGTTAACATCAGAATTCGACGCCCGCACAATGCAAGCCATTTTTCTCTATAATGCTTCTTGAAGTAGAACACATTAAAACACAATACAACATGAAAAACCGCGGTACAGTCATCCATCACTACGAGTTAGGTCACATGACATTTAAAAGACACACGCGCGCACATAAATCCCCCGCTGAGCTAATAAACATCAGAATGCAATCATCTCGAATGAGCCGGCAGCAATTAACGACAGTGCCGTTATGAATGTCTTAATGCGAGAGGAATGTGTGTGAGAGCGCTGGACCGTGTGTGTCTGACCTTGAACGAGATCACAGACGAACAGGGTGCCTGTGTTTACCTGTGATGTCGTGCTGCTTGAAGGAGTCACTGTAGACCTGGTGTTGATTGGGACAGTGTTTCTTCAGCCATTTACACACGTCCTGCTGGGTCCACAGCGCCACCGGTTTGGACAGCTTCACGGTTCCCGGCTGGGACAGACAAAAATAATGGAATCTAAGTGCAATGCAGACCAGATCTTTTACTGTTTTTAAAGTTGCCATGAAATCAAAATGGACAATTTTTTAATTCTTGTGCTATCTTGAATCAGAATAACTTCCCCTCCCTTTTGCATAATTTCTCCTCTGATGACGAGGGCGGGGCAACCTGTCAATCACATGAGATCCACCAATAGCAAACCACAACCATCCAATCAATTCCCCAGAAACAAAATCAAGCCCCGCCCTACATTTGTTCTTGTTTGCGAAGCGTTTCACTCAGTAAACGTCACAGTAGGGAAGAAAAGACTAGCGCAACTTCAATTTCATGCTGACTTTAAAGAAATAGTTCAGCCAGAAAATAAATAAATAAATAATACTTCCATGTTTAACAAGTTATTTTAATTTTCCTACTGATAAAGCATGTTTAACGAGCTGCTTAATTCATAAAATTAAAATGAATGATTCAAAACTAAATCCATAGAATGATCCCATGATCCCTAAAAGATTTCATATATGATGCATCTGACGGAAACCTTTAAGATTCGATCGCATATATATAACCGATATGATGAATGAATCAGATCTTTTGAATAAATTGTTTGATTTAGTTCAAAGTCAAAATGATTCATTTACAAACGATTTGGTTCTTAAAGGGACAGTTCAGCCAAAAATGTCATTACTTATTCAAGTGGTTCCAAATCCGTATGAGTTTCTTTCTTGCGTCGGACACAAAAGAAGATATTTTATCCCTTTATGACCGACGGGAGTGTCGGTGCTCCCGTTTGCGTGTCTCTGTTTAAGAGCCAATAGAAACTGAAACCAAATAAGTAGCACAATAATTCTTTTTGCATACAAAAGCAGAGACTTTACACGTTCAGATCATGCCTCCAACATGCTCCTGTTGCGTTGTTTTCACCCTCCAATGAGTCTGCACATATTGTACCGTTTTACAACAAAAATAGTTTACAACAAAAACAGCGCACAGGCGCTAACTTAAAAAAAGTCAATTTCACATGGCATTTTTGCTCATAACTTCATGAAAAATGCACAGATCATAGATCATCACCATTTACAGCAGAATCTTATAGTTAAAATGAGCCCAAAATCAACATAATCCATTTTGTCGATCACAGGATATTACTCAAGGAGTGATGTAGCATACTTGGCTAAAAACATGTCTTTCCGGGATGCAGTGTGTTATCCAATGTTCCCGGAACCGTCCATGTTTGTTTTCCAATGTGGAATAACATAAAATAGGTATCATTTTAAAGCTTAGAAACTCAGCTTCTAATCATTTTGATCAACTCTTAATGTGTGCCGAGAAGTCCCTATAAACCAGAGTGTACTGCCCGCCGGCGCCACCTAGCAACGAAAAAATTAATAATCATATTTTTCAAAACTACTGCCATGATCAACACAAAATTAATCAAATTGGCTACATGCATTGTAAAGTTCAAAGACTCTAAGTGGCGCTGAGTTATTTGCTGATAAATAGAAAAAAAAAGTGTTTTCATAATTTAACTAAAAACAAATTTTTGCTCATAACTTCATGAAACATGCACAGATCGTAGAAATTTTGGCACAACATTATTTACAGCAGATTCTCATGATTAAAACGGGCCCAAAATCAACATAATACTTTGTGTCGATCACGAGATATTCCTCATGGAGGAGCGATTTTAAAAATGCCGTCAAGGGCTAAACAAAAAGGCTACCTTGTTTCCAAGTGCTGTAACTTTTGATTACTTTATGCAATCAGATTCAGAATTTTTCTTATTTCCTTCCTGAATTATTGCATGTCAAATAAGAACGATATGTAAAATTATAATTATAATAATAATTATATATATATACATATACACACACCAGTCAAAAGTTTGGAATCTGTACGATTTTTAATGTTTTTAAAGGTAGTTTCGTCTGCTCACCAAGGCTGCATTTATTAAATTAAAAATACAGTAAAAACAGTAAAAATGTAAAATATTTGTACAGTTTAAATCAGCTGTTTTCTATGTGAATATATAGTAAAGTGTAATTTATTCCTGTGATTTTCAGCATCATTACTCCAGTCTTCAGTGTCACATGATCCTTCACAAATCATTCTGATATGATGATTTGCTGCTCAACAAACATTTATGATTATTATCAATGTTCAAAACAGTTGCGTACTTTTTTTGTTTTTTCTTTAGGATTCTTTGATGAATAGAAAGTTCAAAAGAACAGCATTTATCTGAAATACAAAGCTTTTGTTAACATTATACCGTTCAAAAGTTTGGGGTCAGTAAGAATTTTTATTTTTTTATTCAGCAAGGATGCATTAAATTGATCAAAAGTGACAGTGAAGACATTTATAATGTTACAAAAGATTCTATTTCAAAGAAATGCTGTTCTTTTGAACTTCCTATTCATCAAAGAATCCTGAAAAAAAAATATTGTACATAATAATTGTTTGTTGAGCATCAAATCATCATATTAATGATTTGTGAAGGATCATGTGACACTGAAGACTGGAGTAATGATGCTGAAAATTCAGGAATAAATTACACTTTACTATATATTCACATAGAAAACAGTCATTTTAAATTGTAATAATATTTCACAATATTACTGTTTTTACTGTATTTTTAATTAAATAAACGCAGCCTTGGTGAGCAGAAGAGACTTCTTTTAGAAACATTAAAAATCTTACAGATTCCAAACTTTTGACTGGTAGTGTATATATAATTTGTCTTTTATCAGCAGTTTCTCAGCATGAGAATGTCTAAATGTAATGTCATTTATATTTTCTAAAAAATTAAAAAGTGTTCATCAAACGATACCTACCTTTTGACTCTCCTTGAGTCTTTATGTTTGTGTACGTCACTCAGAAAGAAAAAAAACCTTCAGGTCTTAAAGGGTTAAGGAGTGTTGGTGACCACAGCTGATGGTCCCCATTGACTACCATAGTAGGAAAAAAAATACATGGGGATCATCAACTGTTTGATTCCTTAAAATATCTTCTTTTGTGGAACAACTTGAGGGCGTGTAAATAATGACAAGATGAGATTTTTTGTGTGAACGGCCTCCTGTTTGAATGTCAGTACGGCGTGAGCTGAATTCAGAGGGTGTAGTGAGCTCAAGTGTACACTACCTTTAGGAAGCAGCTAATTCAGCTCCGCAAACAAACAGACGCTGAGTCAGTAGAAACGAGCTCCAGTGGGGCGAGAGTCACAGCCCGACTAAAAACAGCAGCGAGATAATTAACCCGAGATATCTGCCACCGAGACGCAGAGGAAAACCCGCCGAGCCGCCATCGCTGACACAGTCTTACGAAAGGATTGATGAGCTTTAATATATAAAGTACATTGAAAGCGCAGTGAGAGTGGAGACGCCATTTCACGGAAGACTTTCAGAAGTTGAGAGGATGGAGACTCCGGAGTTCCTGCAGGTGGGAATGACTTTATAGGAGGATTCCCAGCCAATTAAACAGAGATGAGTGACAGATGAGGGGAGGAAGTGATATTTTAAATGATAACACACACACACAGAGAGAGAGAGAGAGAGAGAATGTCACAGTCATTCTGTCCTTGGTATAATTAGACAATTCAAGAATTCTCATGTTACTATAGCAACAAAGCATGATGACTCGAAGATATGAATGCATAACACACTAGAATTATCATCTACGACAACAGAACTCATATTAGAGGATTATGATCTGAAGGGGTGACCGATATGAGAGATATTTATATTAAAGATGAAGGAGATAATATATGGCTTCAGTGAAAATGACAAAATGCATTTTTATTATTTTACAGTTTGATGGAATGATGATTTGATTATTATTTTAAAAAAAAAACGTGTTTGTTTCGCATATACATTGCTTAAGAGTTCAAATATGATGCGTAATAAATGTATGTTTGATAAGACTGTTCAAATCAGAGTTAAATGCAGAATCTGTGCATTAGAGCGCCATCTTGTGGTGAAAAGATGAACAATAAAAACATTTGTGATGCCGGGGAGATTTAACATACAGAGCAGTTTTATTATTTTGAATTAGCTTTTAGTTTTCATGGTCATTTTTTTTTTTTTTTTAAATGACAAAAAATATTGCTATTTTATTTATTTTCAGTCAACTTAAACTTATTTCAGTTTATTGCCAATGCAACATTTTCTAATATTCATTTAGTTCAAGTTTTTCAACTAATATTTAGATTCTATTTCAGCTTTATTTCAATTAACAGAGATGTTTTCAATAGCTTTAGTTTTAAAGTTTACCCCATTTCAAATGAACCCTTCACAGCTGAATTGCACTGCAACTCCAGTCTTTTCCAGTTGAAAATAATCTCTTTGATCCCTTTCGATCTGGTTTTCGCCCCCTCCACAGTACCGAAACCGCACTTGTAAAGGTAGCGAATGCTTTCTCTGTCTACACTTCTGCCTTCGATACAGTCTCCATGAATTACTTGTTTCTCGTCTCTCAGATTTGGGTATTTCTGGTACTGCTCTTTCTTGGTTTTCTTCCCATCTCTCTGACAGACAACTCTACATCTCGCTTAAGGATTTTCGATCACCTGCTGTCCCCCTGAAGCGAGGTGTTCCCCAGGGCTCCGTTCTCGGGCCTTTATTATTCATAATTTACATCATATCACTTGCTCAGATTTTTTTTTTTTTACGCTGATGACATTCAACTATACTCTACCTGCCCAAACTGACACAATCTCTGCTTGTGTGAAAGACATAAAAGATTTTCTGAAACTTAACATGGACAAAACTGAGATTATTTTCTTGATATTTCTACCCGTTTCACCTGTGAGATTGCTGGTTCTCACATCAAATCATCTAGTACTGTTAAAAATGTAGGTGTAATCTTCGACCCTTTCCTTTCAGTCTCATATTACCAAATCTGCGTTCTTTCGTATTGCCCAACTCCGTCCCTTTATCAGTACCAAAGGCGCTGAAACTGTCTAATATCTCTGAATTTAAATCTTTACTCAAAACTCACTTGTTTTCTGAACGCTCTGCTTAATCTCTGAATGTTGTTATGTCTCTGTATTTTATTGTGCTCGACTCTATTCTTCTGTATGCTTCCCTGTCCATATAATATTCCTTTACTGTATCTTCAACTGTTGTTTTTCATCATTGTCTACTCGTATTATGTCTTCCTTGTTAAATGTACATTGTAAAGCGTCCTTGGCGCTATATAAATAAAACTTATTATTATTATTAGTTTTAGTTAATGATAATAACCCTGGTGTGGATGGAGATTAGTTAGTTTTTGTTTAGTAGAGATTTTTTAGTTTTTGTTTTTTTCAGTTTTATAGTTTTAAATAGTTTTGATTAACAATAATAACCCTGGTACAAAGAGAAAAATTATGTCAGATTTTGTTCACATTAGAAATTATGATTTAAATTCAGCTTGTCTTATCATCACTTACTAAATGCCAATAATAAAAACTGTAAAGAAAAATATTATAAATTACCACAAAAACCAGAGAACTATTGATAAAGAAAACAAAGCCATTTAAATAATAAAAAAATAATAATAAAATAAAATAAAATAAATAATAAAATAAAATAAAAAACAATAATAAATAAAATAAAATAAAATAAAAAACAATAATAAATAAAATAAAATAAAATAAAATAAAATAAAATAAAATAAAATAAAATAAAATAAAATAAAATAAAATAAAATAAAATAAAATAAAATGTCCAGGATGATTATGAATACTGGGGAAAAAAAAAAAAAGCAAAAGCAATATTTTTTTAAAGCAAAATATAATTTCTTCCTCTTGATTTGAAGTGTGAAATATGACCTGCACATTTCTTCATGAGATTCACCCAATAATGCATTGCTCCAAATGCACAACAATATACGACACCTGAAGTGATTCAAATGATACCTAATTTATGATGATTGCTTAAATAATAATATGTTTTATTTATATAGCGCCTTTCCAGGGCTCAAGGACGCTTTACAATGTACATTTAACAAGGAAGAGATAATACGAGTAGACAATGACGAAAAACAATAGTTTGGCAATAATAATAAATAGTGTCCACAAAAATATAAACTGTTTTCAACATTAATAATAATCAGAAATGTTTGTTGAGCAGCAAATCATCATATTAGAATGATTTCTGAAGGATCATGTGACACTGAAGACTGGAGTAATGATGCTGAAAAATTACACTTTACTATATATATTAAATCATAATATTATTCCACTGTTTTGCTGTATTTTTGATCAAATAAATGCAGTCTTGGTGAGCAGAAGAGACCCCAGACTTTTGTACAGTAATTCCAGATGTGTTTATAGTTTACAGTCGTGTCTCTGTTCTCACCCTGGAGAGCTCCGATTCGGAGACGGAGCGCTGGGGTGGAGATCTGTGCTGGAAACCAGGACTCCGGTCCAGAAACCCCAGACTGTCGTCATCCAGTCCATGATCAACAGTCACTTCCTCCCGGTGTGATGTCACTTCCTCTGCGCACACCTGATGGTCGATCCCATTCTGGGTCAGATTGCAGTGGACAGCTGTGGAAATAAACACGACCAAGACTGTTAGTAACCAAAATGACCATAAGGTGGAGCTAGTGTGTGTGTGTGTGTGTATATATTATATATGAAAATGAAAACAGAAAATATACAAATATACAAATAAAAACAAAATATTGATAAAAGATATAATAGTTTCTCAATGATATTAAAACAACACTGGGTTCAATAAACTGTGATTGCGTTTCATTGTCCTCTAGATGGCATGAGAGACAAAATTATGCATCTGCCAAAGTCTGAAAGACACCAGCATTTCTGTAATACCGTCTGATATTACAGCTCTCATAATCCATAAAGATGATGGACGCACAGTGTCTCGTGACTCTTATAAAATCAACCAATTTGAGTTAATGCTTAGACCTTTTTGTGATTAATAATGATCTCTGAATACTCAGTGGCGAATACTTGAAGCACACATGAAGATTCATCCGAGAGCGTAAGAGAGTAAAACACTCGAACGAATCCGTCTGTCATGTTATCTGGAGCGAATTGAGGCCAAGCAGATGAGAGGCAGACGAAGCTTGTTCTGGCAGAAATTACACAAAGCTGAAGACCGAATTAAACGGCCAAAATAAACCCGAGCGCTTCCTCGTAGCATTGAAACAGTGGTTAATGACTAGCCGTGGATCTCTAGGACAACAATACGTGCTGAGAACATGTGACTAAAACCATCACTGAGCTTCATATACACCAACTGTTCAACGCTTAATAATTCAATCATCTGTTTGCAAACATTAAACACGCAGTTTACAACAGAACAACCACAGGGGGAAAAATTATATCATTCAATGATAGTTCAACCAGAAATTAAAATTCTGTTATTATTTATTCACCTCATGTCTTTTTAAAACATGTCTTTTTGTGGATCACAAAAGCAGGAAGTCCGAGCTGCCAATAAAAGTAAACGACAGTTATTATAGTTAAATGAAACTAAAAATAAAACCATAAAAATTTTTTTGTTGCTTTATATATATATATATATATATATATATATATTCTTTTCAACTTAGATTAACTACGATGTTCAGATGACATAATATTTGGAGTTTCTGAATCTCTCTTTCTTTGTATTAACTCAAATTTTTAATTTCAATGAACTCAAATTTTTAATATTATGCACTAAAATAACAAACTTAAATAAAAAAAAAAAAATGAATAAAAACTATACATACATATTTAAAAAAAATAAATTACAAATAACACATTTTTAATAATAAAATATAAATAAAAACAACAAAATTACTACAATTTTACCTAAAACAGAAAATATAAAAATAAAATATATTTAAACGAATAGTATATCAATGACACTAAAATAACATGGATTGCTGACACAAAACTGTCAAGAAATGTCTTATATAATAAGACAGTTAATATAGTGCATAATTAATACACTGTAAGGAAAATAATTGTTGGTTTAACTTAAAAAAGTAAGTTAAAATTTTAAGTTCATTGAAATTAAAAATGTTAAGAGTTAATACAATGAAGGTGATTGATTTAATCAACAGAAACTCAAAATATTATGTTATCTGAACCACATTAAGTTGATTTGACAAAAGAAATTGTGGTGATAACAAATCATGACAATAATTGCTTTATTTTGTCGTTTTTGATTCCCATCAAGAGCAGCTCGGATGTTCTGCAAAATCTCGTGTGGAACAAAGAAAGGTGAATAAATGATCAAAATATAATTCTGATCATTGAGTCTGAACTCTGACCAGCTCAACGAGCTCTGGAAGCGAACAGCAGCCTGTGGCGTTGCGTAACAGGTCATCAAATGAATCTAAGCCGTGATGACATCTGCTGAACGCCATTAGTGGGAGAACCACTGATACCCTGAGCAGAACAAATCGCTCTGCTATTGTTTACTGAGCCTCTGTCGCTGTGAATGCTGGGAATATTCATCCTGCCTGGATGTGTCTGTTCCAACACACAGAGCCAGAGCATCTACAAGAGAGAAGCAGCCTTGAAACAAAAAGCAACTTAGCATGCAAAGCACGGAGCGCTTCCTTCTCCCGGATTCCCTCCCTTCCTCGCACCACATCTTTCTCAGGCTCCACAAAATTGAAACCAGGTTGTCTAATGGCCGGCATATATGAATTATACATTTAATTCATCTGAAAGACAGAGCAGTGCCCTTGATTTGAATGTTTGGAGGGGTGTAGATGTGGAGGTGGTGATGTTGGGCCTTGAGGAGGCTTTTTCTGCCTTTGCCTCTAAATATAGATCAGGATGTTCTTCTTCTCTTCTGTACGACATGCGCACTGAGGGAAGGAGGAAGAGAGAGACAGAGACCGAGAGAGATGTTTAATCCAGACCTGCTTCACTCGCCCTCATTTAAAGGGATAGTTCACCCAAAAATGAAAATGCTGTCATTATTTACTCACCCTCAAGTTGTTGTTTTGTTTCTTTTTCTTTTTCTTTTTTTTTTTCTCAGGTAATTTGAAAAATATAATTAACTCTAACTCTAAAATAAAAATAAAATACAATAATAAAATAAAAAAGTAAAATAATAATAAAATAAAAAATAAAAATAATACATTTTTTTTTTTTTTTACAGTAAAGGCAGTTACAATGTTTTCAAATAATTTCTGATCTTTTGAACATTCTATTAAAGGAATCCTGAAAAAAAAAAAAAAATGTTTTATCGCACTGAAAAACATCAAATTTTAACTAAAATTGCTAGTAAAATTGCACAAATTACAAAGAAACTGAAAGTAACGCATTGAATTAAACATTATATTTTGAAGCAGAAAGATTGCAATAGCATTTTCTTGTAAAATGTATTATTTGCCATTTCAAACATTCATTTTTCTATAGTGCAGTTTCCACAAAAATATGACCCAGCACACCTGTTTTCAACTTTGAAAATAAATCATCCTATTAGAATGATTTCTGAAGGATCATGTGACACTGAAGACTGGAGTAATGATGCTGAAAATTCAGGAATAAATGACACTTTACTGTATATTCACATAGAAAACAGCTGATTTACATTGTAATAATATTTCACATTTTTTCTATTTTTATTGTATTTTTAATAAAAAGAAAAAAACCCATCGAATGTTGTGAGCTATGGCTGAAGGGGGAAAAAAATCTGATTCATTATCATAAGGCTTCTAAATTTTGTCAATTTTTTTTTGACAAAAATTGCCATTATGATCTGTCACTGTATGAAAAAGAGCTGCAGCATTAGGGATTCTTCACAAGCAAACAATAAGGTGAATAAATTCATCCACAACCCCTTTAAATGAGGAGGAGGAAAGCAGGGTTGGTTTACACAGTGAAGCTTTTCCTATAATGTGAAAGGCCGGAAAGGATGAATGAACAGTGGATCGATTCGACTCAATAGTGTCTGAACATCACGACTTGCATGACTGTTGGCCTCAGCAGTATCTGCAGCGCTGTAGTGTTGTGGGTCAGTATCTGAAGTAAGGCTGGATGGCAGCTCATTTAAGAGTGGAGTGGTTTGTTTGTGCACTCAGTGTGTGACCCAGAAAAAGGAGTGGAGTTAGTTGAGAATCAGCTGATTCAGAACACAAATGTACGTCATTAGTTGGGTGAAGATATAAAGTGTAGGGTCTATTGAGAGGGCAGTTCACTCTGAATGTTGCCCACCGCTCTGACAGAGGCTGAAGCACTAATATACATTATAATATACACTATACTGCATACATTATAGGAGAAAACAACAACAACTGTGAACAGATCAACCCTGCTGGTCTCTGACCATGGAAAAGCATAGTTTCATAACATTTACCATTAAACTTAATTTAATTATATATATATATAAATGAATGTATTATTTCACTTTAAAACAAAATGTGCACTGCAAAAAGTTTGGGTTGGTTATGATTTTTTAATTAATTAAATAAATAAATGTCTTCTGCTCACCAAGGCTACATTGATTTGATTTCTAATACTGAGAAATATTATTACAGTTTAAAAAACAGCTGTTTTCTATGTGAATATACAGTAAAGTGTCATTTATTCCTGAATTTTCAGCATCATTACTCCAGTCTTCAGTGTCACATGATCCTTCAGAAATCATTCTAATAGGATGATTTATTTTCAAAGTTGAAAACAGGTGTGCTGGGTCATATTTTTGTGGAAACTGCACTATAGAAAAATGAATGTTTGAAATGGCAAATAATACATTTTACAAGAAAATGCTATTGCAATCTTTCTGCTTCAAAATATAATGTTTAATTCAATGCGTTACTTTCAGTTTCTTTGTAATTTGTGCAATTTTACTAGCAATTTTAGTTAAAATTGTTTCAAAGTAAATCCTGCGCCAGACAGTTGTCACATGATCCTTCAGAAATCATTCTAATATGATGATTTGCTGCTCAACAAACATTTATGACAGGGATGCACCGATATGAAAATTCTGGCCGATACCGATAACCGATAATTCTATATATTTGAAAGCCGATATATTGGCCAATAAATCTAAATCCAAATCTTTTATATTTTTGTTAAAAGCCTGATTACAAAAACAAAAGTCTCACCATTAAAAGCCATGTCCCAAGCACACAATTATAATCTTTCTCATTATAATTTTATGTAGCCTATATGTTGCACTTAACTGTATTTTCCTTTTTTTAATGTTTTCAATCATATTTCAAGCAATTCAAAACCATAATGGCGAACAGTGCTGAAGTGTCTCAGCTGAAGCAAATAATCCATTATTTATCAGCTTTAATATATCAGCCAAATGTTCTTATTGGGCCGATAATGATAACATTAAAAATGAACATATATCGGCCGATACCGATATCGTGGCCCTAATTTCTAATTATTATCAACGTTAAAAACTTTATTTTTGTGAAAACCGTGATACATATTCATATATATCCAGGATTCTTTGATGAATAGAAAGTTCAAACAGCATTTATTTGAATTTGTATCATTATAAATGTCTTTCCTGTCACTTTAGATCATTGCCATTCAAAACTTGATACATTTATTCAGCACATGAAAGTGTACTCAATAAAAGAAAATTTTAATTTACTTTAACCCTCAGTAACCCACTATAGAAAACTACAACACATGTATAAAGCAATTAAATACATATTTGTTTGACTAAATATGTGTTATGTGCGTGTAACAAGCCACACTTTAAAATGTATCACGGCAACAGGTTTGGCGGGAAAATAAAGCATCATTGCTGTTCTAAATCAAATTTAACATCTTCAAAGTTAACTTATAATATAGTCTATACATTATGCTCTCAAAAGAGTCATAGTAAATTACAGATAAACATTGCAAATGATTACAAACATAGCCTAATGAGCTTAAAGAGTGCGTTGCAGGCCTTTAAAAATGCTATCATTCCCTTTTACAAGTCTTGATGTTGTTTTTGTGCTCTACTAGATTGAATGTTCATTATTTTCCTCATTGTTGCAGCTCCTCTCTTCCCAGTCTGTCAGTAACGCTCTGTCTCTATGAAGCCCCTCTTTCTGAAAAGCACAATGCGCTCTGATTGGTCGGCTGGAGCAGTGTGTTGTGATTGGTGTTTGGGAAATGTCCCGCCCCTTACCATAACCGCCAGTTTCAACACACTACTAACTAACTCAACCAGGCCCCGCCCCTTTATTCTGCGTATTAATTATTTAAATGAGGAATATTGTGGCGTGTTTGTTTTTTTAAATACACGATTCACCACAAAAAGCCAGTAACTTCTTAATGGGGGAAAAAAAGAAAACATTAATTTCAAGCTTGGGTCTCTGAGAGTCCAAATTGATTTAATGTGGCCGACTCGACTAGTGAAACTTTATCCGCTAGTCAGATCCAAGACCTGTGATGTCGAAATTTGAGAAGAAAGTTCAATAGCGCTAGCTCAGAAAACTCTCAGCAGGGCCACTTCTCAGTGGACTCCTTGTTACACACTTACTAAAGCTCTAATTGAGCTCTTTGAAGACGCACAGAGAAAGAGGGAAGGAGAGAGCTAATTGTCCCATATGTGAGCCAAGAAAAAGCTTCCAATCTTGGCCCCCTTTCCCAATTTCAAGCCATCATCCAAGATAAAGGGATTGTCCCTGCTCTATAAAGTAGGTCACCTTAATTCTGGAATTGGATACGGATATTGGACCTTGACCTGTGTGGGTCTACTGAATTCATTACAGCTCCAAATCCAATCTGGATCTCAGGGTACCGCTGGTCAGCCGGGTTCAAGTAAGAGATTTCCTCATCGCTTCTAAAGTTGGGCTGGTGGTATAACGATATCATTACCACAATACAAAATGTCTATCGTTAGAGATTTTGCTATATCGAAACAGAGTTCGGTGCAGCGCTCATGCTGACTGGCGATCGCGAATTTGGGACGTGCTCAATGTTAAAAAGTGTTATTAAGCACAATAGGCAGTAGGGGTGTAACAGTACACAAACATGATGGTTCAGTACATATCTCGGGATTGATTGATTCACGGTTCAGTATGGGTTCGGTACAGAAGGGGGGACAAATGGACAAATGAATATATAAGCTAATAAAGTGCATTAAATTTAGTGAAATGCTGCCTTCTAGAGTTCATTTCTCTAGTGAACTAACATGCTGTGGACACTAAATGACTTGCCTGAGGTAAATGTAATGCTATGCGAGATATTATTCTTAAGCTGTTTTATTGATGTCTTTTCCGCGGTTAAGAGATTACACCAACGGTGCGTTCCAAACGGAATATATATCGGAGGGCACTTCGGAGTGAAAACAATCATGGCCGCCATACTGAAGGGCCGTTCCAAAACTGGCCACTTCAAAGGGACCTTCGGAATTAAGGATTTTAAAGGGTAAAACTGATGGACACTTCGGGGGCCCCATGATCCTTTGCACAGGGAAGTTGTTTGGCGTCACAGAATGGGTACAGTTCGATTTTACTTATAAATGTATGTATAGTTTTTTTTCTATACTACTGTAATATTTATACGAGTTAGATTTGGTACATTATTATGGTCAAAAGGACATTGTACTTTAACAAAAATACTTTACAGCTACCTTTATTAGTCCATTCTAATTTTTTGACCCCTACACCCTTCATTCCTTCGAAGCGCTCACTCCGGAGGATAAACGGGATTAGGGCATAGGGATGAGCCCTTCCGAACGGAACGCAGGGTTAAACATGTTTAAGCATAGATCGTCTCTGCGCTTCTTCCTGTTGTGGTGTTGCATTATTAGCACACGCCCCCTTCTGGATTGGAGTGTGGATATGGCGGTTATGGTAAGGGGCGGGACATTTCCCAAACACCAATCACAACACACTGCTCCAGCCGACCAATCAGAGCACATTGTGCTTTTCAGAAGGAGGGGCTTCATAGAGACAGAGCGTTACTGACAGACTGGGAAGAGAGGAGCTGCAACAATGGAGAATATGAGGAAAACAATCAACATTCAAGCAGGAAAACCTGCTCTAGTAGATCCCAAAAACAACATTATGCTCTTTTAAGTCATGATAGGTCCAATTTGTCTTTGTTTCTCTACAATTCAATCATTTGATGCCAAGCTAAATTTGGTTCATACAAAGATGTACTACAAATATATTACTAATTTAAGCAAGTTAAAAAAGGCAGTGACCCATTTTAAAAAGACACGACTTTCCTCTAAAATTTCCTCAACATTGAACTTGCTTAGCAGACAAAACAGAGGCAAACGCTCGCTGCACATTTGAAACAGTCAAGGTCTTAAGAGAGATTATAAATAGCAAGTATTGCAAGCTAATATGGACACAAAGTACTGAGACAGATATAAATATTTAATCAGGAGCAAGAATTTTGAAAGCATTTCAAAATCCTATTTTAGGGATTTGTGACTCGTTGTTACAGAAACAAGGCGTCTGTCCACTGGGAATGTGCACTTTCTACTTATACAACTCTCCAAATCCACAAAGGAGAACCTGTCATCTTATTTTGTTTTTTTGTTCTTTATGCCTTTCAAAAGAGTCTACCCGCTATAATTATGACCTTCTCTTTTTCAGCTGCTTGGGGCAACACAAATTTGATATGTAGTCTCAGCAAATTTAAGCAAGGAAAGTGATACTCGAAACTCGCTGTTTCCTGCTGATGGGGAAATTAGCATACAATACATTAGCATTCAATACATCATTGTTCATCTGAAGTCAGACAGCACCGTATTACACATCTAAAACATAATATCCAGAAATATTATTGATTTGACTCCACTAACACTATCAGATAGTGCAAACTTGAGCTGAATAATAATCTTTATATGTCTTTATAGCTGAATCAATGTTGTTCTTAGCATGCAAATAAGAAGCTTATCCTTGCATAAAACTAAATGCATGTTCAAAATAAACTGAGATGTAACTGACATACCATAAAATGTACTGTGACATTGAGAGAATTAAACACTTGATTACTTTCACTGACAGCCAGTCCAGCATCTTAGTCTGATAAAGCAAGCTCAGTATCAGATCAATCCATCCTTTATTCACTAAAGGAGAGCTGATAATGTCAAAGTGCTTCAATTACAGCAAAATAACCCAAAAAGACATTGCTGTGAACATGACAAAAGCAGCCAGCTCCTCTAGCCTCAATTCAGATGAATATTAATCAGAGCTTAAATTAGACTGACTATCTTTATCCCTTCCCTTTGGCATCAACTAACTCTATAAAGTAAAAATAACTTTGAGGAGTGAATAAATAGACGTGCAGAGCAATACATATCGATGAGACGGCATTATCAGCTCATGACACCTGAGACTTAGAATGAGAGTCTCAGCATGTGAGGTTTCGGTGAAGATTGATTGAGATCAATGCTTCTTAAACTCTTAAAAATAAAGGTTCTAAAAAGTGGGTTTCACATTGAAGAACTTTTCAGCGAACAGTTCTTAAAAAGAACCTTTTTTTTTCTTGGTGTGAAGAATGTTTTAAAAATGTTTCCAATATAAAGAAAATAAAGATTCCATGGATGTTAAAAGGTTCTTCGAGGAACCATCAATGCTGATATAGAACATTTATTTTTAAGAGTGTACTTATGTTCACATGGTATATTCCTAGGAACATTATGTACATTTCTTCTAAGATAAGCAATTGTTTTTACCCCGTCTTAGAACTACAAGGAATGCTATGAGAAACACATATTTTACATTGCTCAGATGCGTCAACGGAGAAATGCTTGAACTAAATGCACGTATTCTGTTTCTTGCATTGTGCTTGGGTTACATTTCATTTGTAATGTTCTTGATCAAAACAGTTTGATCTGTGCAAATCAAATCTTCAGTGACTGACCAATGAGTGCATGATCAGAATCGTTTCACACCATTAAAGTCTTATTTTTTATGGAATATTGCGAGGGTGCATTTATCGGTGCACATCATTGTTTTGAATTCATGTTCCTCGTAATCTTGAATCAGAATAACTTCCCCTTCCTCTTCTCTGATGACGAGGGCGGGGCAACCTGTCACTCACATGAGATCCACCAATAGCAAACCACAACCATCCAATCAATTCCCCACGGACAAAATCAAGCCCCGCCCTACATTTGTTCTTGTTTGCGAAGCGTTTCACTCAGATATACGACACAATAGGGAAGAAATGACTAGCGCAACTTCCATGACTTTAACATTAGACTTGCCTGATTTGAACATAAATGAATGAATGATATCTGAGACTATTATTAGTAAATAACATAAAATAAACCAGGAAAAAGAGCTCACCTAACATTGGTGTTGAGTTAAACCTCTCAAACTGGTCCGTGACTCGATATCAACCGGTTTCCACTCAAGGTCTTAAACCCTACAGAGCAAAGTTTTCAATATGAATCGAGTGAACAGCTTTCAAAGCTTGCCATCATTCTGTAAATCCTATTTCTTATTCACTAAGCATATTGAATGTGTGCGACACCGTAAAATAAACATCTGCTAGCAAACTTTTCATGCCTTGAGAAAAGTTTCTCTCACTTATAAACCTACATTTTTTAGGATTTAAAACAATTTAAAAGTCTTTACTGTCATTTTTAACCCTCAAATGGTCTTTATTTCCTGTTTACACATGTCAATACGACCCCAAAATTGAAAGCGTAATTGTAAAAAATATATACATTTTCAATAATACAAATAATATATCATTTTTTTTCTTATCATCTGTACATTAATGCTGTGTTTTGGGAGATTTGAAGTACTTTTTTACCTATTTACTGCAAAATTCCTCAACTACACCTTTAGCATGCATATGAAATATTACATATTTATGAAAAAAAAAAAACACTTTAATAAAGATCAAAATTAAATATAAGTTGTTTCAGGATATTGATCTGGGTGTTAGAAGCAGAATTCTGCCATCTGTTGGTTAGAAAAAGGCTTGTAGGAATTACAGTTTTAGAAAAAAAGTGACAATTACCATATCTGGCCAGCAGAGGCCCATAGAGATCCATTCATTTTTCTGGATGTGGCTTACTGCTCTTTTCTGATTAATATTTTGTAAATATATATATTTAAACATTATAAAATACATTAAATCAGTATTTTTGCAAAAGTTTAGAATTTTGTTGTGTAAAATTATTGATTTTATTTGCCAATTTCTATAAAAATGCTCTCTATTGCAGTCACACCCGTGTTTGTGCGCGTGCACGTACGTGTGTGTGTGAGTGGTCATGTTCGTTCTACATTGCATTTGTGCTCCAGAACCAGGCCTTCGTTGTGGTATGAAAATATTGGGATTTATGCCGAATTTATTGATTTTATTTGACAAATTAAAAAAAAAATCGTATTTTTTCGCATTTCCCATTCATTTTCAATTGGGGTCATATTGACCCCAAAGACAACATTAGTAAAAAAAAATTTTTTTACATGCCTTTAGAACAACCAAATCAAGCCCAGTTGTGTTTGTGTGTGTGTGTGTGTGTGTGTGTACAGACAGATTACGTAGGAAAAGTCACAAAATTTTATTCCACTAAGATTTTTTTTTATTATTAAAGAAAAGTCGATTGGGGTCATATTGACCCCAAGGACAAGTTGAGGGTTTTAATCAATTAAAAGTATTAATTTCTTTTAATAAATAAAAGCTTACTGACCTCAAACTTTATAACAGTATAAAGGTCAGGATTTCAAAAAGTGCCCTTTGCATGCTAATAAAAACTACCATTAGACTAATTTGTCTTAAAGAAAGAATAAAACTGCTGAAGACGGCAAGTAGTCTGATCTGAAGAACTTTAAAGCGTAACAAAGCACGTTTAATCTCTAAAAAAAAAAAAAAAAAAAAACACAGCCAACTCAACTGCCCTATATTGAAGAAAAAGGCTCTTGTAACACTTTCTCAATTCTTTTGATCAAAGATGAGAGAAGCTGTAGTCTGGCACATACTGTACTCTCTCTCCACATACATATTAACATTGTGTTGCACCAGATCAGTCTGAGTCTGCCTGGAGTGGGTGGGAGTCTCTCACCGTTTTGATCTCGAGTCGGTTCAGGGGCTTGAGAATGCAAATGTCTTTGAATGTCTCATGAGACCAGCGATCTGTCACCAGGCCATTGCAACAAACATACTCAGTTTTACACGCTAGAAGCATAACTACTCGCTGAACATTTCAACAAAACATGCATATTTCTGTTGCTTAAAGTGCTCTGTTATGTTACTTTAAACAAAAATACATCAAAAATTCTCATAATTCTCTGCCTTTTGTGTTCGGGATTATATTTTTTGATAATACTTTTTGCTCTTCTGAAGATCTCAGACGTCATTTTTCTTTACCTAGTTCTCACTTTTTCCGATTCTTGCAGATTAGGAGTTTCATTAAAGAAGGTCTTTGTCTCCTTTCCTGAAATTCCCCCTACCTCACCTATTGAGTCTGTGCTTGATTTGAACCCACATAACAGAGGACTCATTTCAAACATATACTCTTTGATCATTTCTAGAAATCCACAGAGCCTGGATGATATTCGTAAAGCATGGCAAAGTGATTTGGGTACAGAATTCACAGATGAAGAATGGCAAAATGCTTTAAATCAGGTGCACTCCTCCTCTCCTTGTGCAAGGCATGGATTAATTCAATTTAAGGTTCTTTATAGGCTCCATTTCACTAACTCCAAACTAGCCAAGATTTATCCAAATGTCAGCCCTGCCTGCAATAGATAGTTCACAATCGCCCGCTACAACCGCTCATATGTTCTGGGCGTGTCCAAAGTTTTGGAGAGAGATTTTTGAGTCATATAAACATATATATATATGATATCCTGATTGATCCTGATCCTATGATGGGCATTTTTGGTGTGGTGCCTGAGGGTATAGAAGTCAGGAAAGATATTTGTTCTGTTATTGCCTTCACTACGCTACTGGCGAGGCGTTTAATATTATTTCAGTGGAAAAGGGCAGACCCTCCAACCCATAGCAGCTGGATAAAAGAAGTAATGTTTCATATTCAGTTGGAAAAGATTAAATATATGGTTCGAGGACATAAGATATTTTGAACAACTTTCCTCCCTCTAAGATGGAGTGACATGCCTGAACCTCCTCTTATTTTCTTTTTTTTTTTTTTTTTTTATATTTTGTTTTATTATTATTATTATTATTATTATTTATTTATGTAATGTTCTTATTTATGCATGTGTCTTTTCTATTTCTGCTAAAACTAATGGGTTTATTATGTTTTTTCTTACAGGGTGTACTTATTTATTGTGAGCATTTTTTGTTTAGTGCCATATTCATCATGTTTATTAGCTATACGTTTCCTTGTTGTCAAGCCTTTCATGTTAAATGATAATTTATGGACTGAACAAACATGGACACTTGATTCGTTTGATGTCAGTTTTGTACTCTGGATTGTATGTTTTTTATTATAATTATTATTTATTCTTTATTATATATATATATATATATATATATGCCGTCAAGGGGTGGGGTGATGAATGTACTGTAAATAAAAAAAATAAAAAAAGTCATAATTTAGAAATAAAAGGCATTTTTCCTACCCTGAACGCTGTTTTAAGGGGCGTGTCTGCTGGGAGACTTCAGTGTAAACGCCCACTGCTGTGATTGGCTGACATCTTTGCATATGAAATAGCTAAATATTACTCTCTCAAAAACTTTTGGCATGTTTTTACTATTACAGCTCTTAACTAATCGTGAAAAGTGTTGATTATGGCATTATATTTAGATCGTGGCATGAAAGGTTGCAGTGATGAACATTGTAGTCGATCACAGACGTGTTGTTGAGCGCATGAAAGCTGCGATCTCGTCATTGCGACTCAATTTCTACGAATGCTTTCTTCGTTACAGTGAAACTCGATGTAAATAAGAGATTTGTTGAATAAAACGGGAGTTTTAGCGTAAGTCCAGAACTCAGTCACTGATAAACTTGCGCTGTTTGATTGACAGCTCCAGCGATTGTGAAAGGAGCGTTCTTTGATCACTTTCTATATATAATTTAATCACCATTTAAAGAGAAACAAGGTGAAGTTGAGCGTTTAGTCCCTGGTTTGATTTACTGACACATAGACAAAGATCATCTGACTGTACATGAATCATTAATATGAGTCCATATCGTAAAAGTCTGTGCCGAAACGTGATTGATTTACCAAATAATCCACAATGAAATGTACCGAATACAAGCTCAACTGAGACATTCACATTGTTAAGTATAAATAACCATATTCCTAGCATTAGGATCCTTTGAAAGGTAATGTTACTTTAGTCCTGTATCGCTCTTCTCTCCTCCTCATCTTACTAACACACCAGTGGGCGGGGCTAACGCTGCAATGATGAAGTAGGCGTTGATTTCTTCTGCGGAGGCGGAGTTTCACCTATTCTGGGATGAGTTGTTTGTGGGGCCTGGTGTCAATAAAAGCCTGTATTGGACTAACAAAGAAGTTTTCAGTTCTGAAATTTACAGGATATGCTTATAGTAAGATGACGTCTTATCAAAACCTCAAGGAAAAGTTCATAATTCATGAGCCCTTTAAAGATTGCTAATTCTGTGTCTGAAACGGTTCGATCAAGGATTCGGAGTCAAGTCTGAGAGCCTCTGATTGGTCAGATGGCCCAGTCTGTTGTGATTAGTCGGAAACCAAACTCTCATTATCATATCTGAATTTCAGCTCTTTCTCAGATCTTGATACATCAAACAGTAATGATGGCGTCGGATTTACCGTATCAATCTCATCAAAGTGGATTTGCTTTGGCAACAGAAACAAGCGTCTTCTCGACATGAACAACACGAACCAAACTCTTCCAGTCTCAGATACAACTACAGTGATTGAGGGCGGGGCAAAGCAGACGCTGTTCGCAAGCAGCCAATGGGCTGGCGTTATGCAAATTAGTTACAAACCTACATAGGTTTCAGGCAGTTCAGAATCAGTTCTTTTGAAACTTTGCAGACCTTTTACATTCACATTTACACACTACATGAATGGTAATATCCCAAAACGCATAATTTAGTGCATATCACAAATGCAGGAATCTAGTGTTTTGCTGTCTTATAATATGTAAACGTCACCCTAAAAGCAGAACAGCATCCACTAAGGACGAATCATTCAGAGCATGCACTAAACAACCCTCCAGCTGAGTAATACTGCTGTCTTCTTCTTTCAGGCTTGGTTTCAGCTTATATGTCATGTCCCTGATGACCAATCACGAAGAAGAATCAAAAGTGTTTTGAAGAGCCAAAGCATTTATACAAGAACGCCCCTGAGATGATACTGCAAACCATACTAGGAAGGGTTTAATAATCACTCACAGTTTTGCAACAGTTCTTTAAGCAAAGCCCATTTTTCAGTGGAATAATGTACTCTCCCTAAAGATCCATTATGTTTTGTGTGTACATGCCCTTAATGTAAAACACAAATTCTCTTGACTGTATATGCTGAGACAGGACATCTTCAGTATGCTGACTACAAATTAAACTTGAGTCAAGGGAATGCTTAATCACATTTATTCACAAAGTGCATGTATAAGATGAATCTCTAACAATCAAACATTTCCATTAAAACAGTCAAAATCAAAAGCCAAAGAATCTAAGAAATGTGAAAGGAATTGCAATCATATTTGGAACCAGACCAAATTTAATCAAATAAGAATCCTCTAAAGAGGTCCTTGATTATGATTTGACTTTTTTAGCTTTAGTTAGTGTGTAATGTTGCTGTTTGAGCATAAACAACATCTGCAAAGTTACGACGCTCAAAGTTCAGAGATTTTCTTTTAAAAGGACTACAACAAACAACTGGCAGGGACTACAACGAGCTTCTTCCCGGGTTAGTGACATCACAAACCCCAAAATTTACATAAACCCCGCCCCCGAGAACACTTAAAGGGGGCGAGGCCATGTTGGGCTGCTTCAGAGAAGAGGAAGAGTTGTTGTAGTAGAGAGTTGTCGTCGTCATTTTACGCCGGACTGCTTCACAAACGAGGGTCAATTCAACACAAAATATTAACATGACGGCACATGCTAGTGGATGAGCTGAATCAACTCCACAGCAACTACATAAATTTATCCACTAACCATTCAGAAACGTCTAAAAGTTGTAACTTCTTCCTGAGTCTCTCCATCAGTGTCTGAACAATGTAAGGCTGAACACTGTCGTCATTTTGGCTGCGTGAGATCCTCCAGCTTTGTTGTCGTTGAGCGACCGAAGCGCGAGCTGTTAAAGCTCCGCCCTCTTCTGGAAAGGGGGCCGGGAGCAGCAGCTCATTTGCATTTAAAGGGACATGCACAAAAACAGCGTGTTTTTGCTCACGCCCAAATAGGGGCAAATTTGACAAGCTATAATAAATGATCTGTGGGGTATTTTGAGCAGAAACGTCACTGTTCAGTTCAGATTCTTATTAAGATTCCTTAAAAACTAAAATTCCAATTATCATATTTCTGTAAAGTGAATGTTTATAATAATTTCATAATAATTTTGCTGAAAAGCCTATAATAGGCTGTTTAACTACAGGTTCCATTGTTCCATCTTAACCCATATACTGTACTGTACAGTGACACCATGCAGGGCTATTGAGGCATGTTGTCACAAAAGATAAACATCTGTTTAAGGAATTGTATCTCTTTTTTTTCCAGTACGAGAACAGAAGAAATACCCGATAGTTTTTTTTTTGTTTGTTTTGTTTTAAGCGTGTGCTTGTACAAAAAACAAACAAACAAAACGACCCTTACAAATAGTTACCCAAGTAAACAGAATGCAAACTAGCTCTAGCTATTATAAGTCTGAGTTTTATAAGCTATCCCGTCATTCCACACACCGAATTTAATAAGCATAACTCACTAGATCATACATGAGATTGAAGTTAAATGATGTTAATTCCTCACATTATAACCGGGTTCAACTGATCTGCCAATACGATAGAGTTACAATCATTAAGACGTCATTCAATACAAGTTTGAGATCATTACAGCTACAGATGTCCTACCTCGCATTGGGTTTTGAATCCAGAGGATCCCCCCGATGAGGTGTGGAGATTGCCCTAACATCATGATACCAGGGCAGGTGGTCGAAACAAGCGAAAACACCTGTCTAACAGCTCGCGCGCCTTATGAAAGCTGATTATTAATAACGCGCTCGCGCCAGTCTCCTCAATGAAGAGCGCATCGCATCCCAACGACCTAAGTGTCGCACAAAATTCTAAACATTAAAATGGTTAAATCGGAGCATGCACATGCCGAAGTGTTGCGTTCCTCTCAGTGGTGTTCCGCGGTGAGATGTGAATCGGTGGGTGGACGTGCAGATGCTGAGTGATGCAGATCGTGAATCTTCACAGTACATGCATAGACTGATTTCAAGCCCACGGGCCCCGCGAGCCCATCTCTATGTCATATGTTTCCAGCGCGAGAGCAGGGCAAAGATCTGCGGCTGATCTGCAGCCAATCATAATCCCGACCCGCGCTGCGTTTGTTTATTTGTTTGTTTGTTTGATTGTTTGTTTGTTGTAGCGTTTCTTTCAATACACATGATTTAAGCATGAATTCGGCATTAAAGTCTTACCTTGAACAGCCATGCTGCTACTCCATGAGTTCATGCATTATAGGAGTAAAGCTGTTGGGTGTCTGAGTGACTCTGCCAAAGCGTCTTGCTTATTAACACTTGCAGCCAAACCTCTGTCGAGCCGAGCGTTCTGGTAAAACCCGAATGAGCTCTCAGAGGACCATGGGTATTGTAGTTGCACCTTAAAGTTACTGAAACTATGCTGTTAGACTGGATTCTTCTTATTGTATTTAGGAAGCATGGACAAGTTTGTGTGTGTGTGCTATCTTTGACTAGCAATTTGTTGACTAGTAAAAACTTCATGTTATTTTTATTCAAATGTTGAAAGTTCAAAAAGTTCTGACTACTGTGGCATAGAATATTTCTTGACTGTTAACATTTCCGACATGTTTGAAAGACGTATAACTGCAATATGAACTCAGAACTAATCCGTAAGTTGGTATGTTCTTTCCTCATTTGGCAGCTAGAACAAATAATTCCTTTTTAATAATTAGATGTCCAAAAAGTACGAAGCACTGAATCAAAGCTACTGGAGAGCTTGTATAAAGTGAATGCAGAAACTGAAGAGGCTTCATTACGTCTGCAGAACTCAGGCTTCACAGCATGAAGAATATTTTTATTATCAGGTACTGATCACGTCATAACCTAATGGACCATATGCGCGGTTACTTCCTGGTTGTCGTTAAACCAGCTCGGGCATTTCCGGCGAACTGTTAGCTGTTCATTCTGTAGTCGCTGTACATCGACCCAAAACCATCAATGGTTGACTTTTTAATGTTGTATTCATATTTTAATGCGCTTATCACATTTACTTTAATTTTCCAATAAACCAGTTTTATTGACTGCAATAAAGACGAAGCTATCGGGACCGTTTAAAAACGCTGTGTCTGTAATTAGACACGCACACGCATTTTTAACGTGATGAGCACAAACATTATTTGTTCATCCTTCTGAGATTGTCCCCATTGTAAAATGTAGGAAACTCAACATTTGATAGAAAACACTTATTTAAAAATAAACAATAATTACCACTTTAACCAGCAGGTGGCGGCAAAGTAGCATTTATTTGCGCATATATCAGCCAAGTATTTCACTTCGTTTTTGACTAAATATTAAACATTATAAAATAACTAGGTTTAAAAATACATTTTGTCAATGTGAAGTACTCAATCTTAAGAAAAACAATAACTTTTCTTGTGAATGAATGACACAGAAAGCGAGCGCCGCGCTTTCCCTTTGTAATCACAGCGGCTGTCAGTCAGTGCAGCGCAAGATCGATGATTTTGTAAAACACACACATTTTATTCATTTAATCTATCTAAAGTGCTCAATAAATATTTAATTTTTGAAGCCTTTTTTCACATAAAAGTGTGAAAACTGATGGTCGAATTGAATTTAGCCGAGGAGGAACAATGAGGTACGTCTTTATTTAATTATTTTTTATGACGTCTTAAGTTTGAATAACTAAATTAATGCTATGCCTGACTATTTAAGTGACTATATTCTGATTATAAACTAAGTATCACACTACTGATGCTCAACACACCAGCAAATGACATCTCACCGGAAGTTTTCGAGCTGGCTTATATTAATGCGGAAGTTCTAAAGAACGCTCCGTGCATATCGCCCATAGAGGTTATAATGGGAAATGTCTTGGAATATATGTCATACACATGATTCATTTTGGGTGTTCTGTGTGGCAAAAACCTGCTTGAATATGGTTGAACCCACTCTAATGAAATGCCTGTCTTTGGGGAACTTTTATGGCATTGAGATGGAGAACAATATCTGTAAAATGATATCGTGGAGTCATTCTACATTAAGAACAAGGTCATTATCCAAGTCTCAGGAAAGTAAAACACCAGTAATTTCATCTTCCGCTGTAATTTGTGACAATTAGAGGTCGCCTTTGGCAGCTCAACAGCCCTCACGATGCTTGTTCCAATGAATGGAGAGAATATGCTTCCAGATCTACTGTATGTTATTACAGATGGAGCCCCTCGGTAGACATCATGAGACCAGCGATGTGGGAAATCTCTATTTTGGTTCTGTAGCTGTTTCTGAAATTGTATAGTTGTACAACAGAATCAATATACAGTACTGAAATCAATTAAATTTGGGGGAACGCAAAACATTTGCGAGAGAATGCGCATATTTTTCCTCCATCTCATTTATTTCATCATCACTACGTCCCTATAGCAGTTGTGTTACTTTAAACTATTATAATTCAATTTAACAAACAGCAAATATCTTTTACAGAATAGTTGGTCTAACTTAAAAAAAAAAAAAAAAAGTAATTTACCTGGTTGCTTTAATTTTGAGTTCATTTAAATGAGAAAAGTTGATACAATGAAGGCGATTGATTTAATCAACAGAAACTCGAAATATTGTTATCTGAAGCATATTAATTATCTAAGTTGATCTGACAAAAGAAAAAAAATTGTGATAAATCATGAAAATATGTTTTTACAGTGAGTGATTATATACACTTGAGTACTGAAAATAATTGCATTTTTATAAAACATACATGAAAAGTAGAATACTATTATGCTAAATTCAAACCTTCAGGTGGAGCAGGTATAAGATTTCAGTCCACATTTTTATCTCAAGATACAACACTTCCTGTTTATGATTTTTAATCCGCATTCTTGAGGATTATAGTCAGCTCCTGTATTTCTGGTTTCCAGACAAAATGACTAAACCAAATGATGGAATGTCTGGCATTACGTATCGGTTTGTTCTGTATTGTTCTGCTACATCATTGTCTTCATGCACTTTACACAACCACATGACAAGAAACCACTATATGGCCATAGCATTTGTTGCTGTAGAATGTCTTACATATTTTGAAAGATGACAGCCAAACAAGTGTGCTAACACTCCATTCAAATGAAGGATATAAGTTTTTCCTACCAATCAAAACAAAGACCATATTGTTTTGCTCAAATACTTGCATTTTATTAAAAGTACAACATGTACTAAATGCAGGATCACATCCAGTTTCGTAAGAACTGCAAATACATGGTAAGGGGGGGGGGGGACTGTAGCTTTAGTGCACTGCTCCCTCTTCTGGATAATTGACAGTATGACAGTCTCACAAATAATACACTACCAGATCTACTCTATATCCTTAGAAACAAACAAACCAAACACCTCATTACTTTTAGCAGCTTCTTATTTACAAAGTATGAGTCAATAAAACAAATCTTTTTACATGCATACACACAAATGTAACAAAAACAAGGGGGTTAGTCACTGTGAACTAACATTAACAAACTAAAATGCTGTAAGAATATATTGCTCATTATTAGTTCATGTTAGTTATTGCATTAACAACTTTACTGTAAAGCATTGAGGTTAAAAAAAAAACTGCAAACTTATAAACTGTATACAGTACCTGTAAACGCATAGAACATGTAGAACATAATTGATTTACCTTTCAATATTTTATCAATAGCAGCAAAATCTTTCACATTCAGTTCAGAGTGAACACTGTCAAAGCGAACACTTTTTATTTAACTTTACTTAGTGTACAACAATTTGTTGATTTAATTGTAAAAATATAGTAATCTGTATTATTTGTGTACTGTGCCTTTGTTAAACCTGATGGTAAACTGATTTGTATGAGTATAATTTTGTGGCGGGACAATCATTCTGCACTTTTTCTTTAATTTAATTTATTTTCAAGTCAACTTGAATGTCAAATGAACACCACAGACATTGACTACATGAATTCATATTGTGAAATCACCATTATGGTGATCAGTATTTCCTTTGGTTGGGCACTTTTATATTAATATACTTTTTGTATATTATGTTTATTGCAGTAAAAAGTTATGTGAACTGAATAACTGATAATAACAGGCAAAACTGACAGAAGATTTCTAGTTCCCAGCAGGCTTTGCTTCAGACTCTAGGTGTAAACGTTTAAATGAAGTGTTATTTTATTTGTTTTTGCACAAGATTAATCCGTTCGTGTTTAATGTTTGGTTTTAAAAGGGTTTCTGAAGAGTAGAGGCTGTGGTTAGATTGAGGATAGGTGTAAACATTAACATTTTACACTTGTATTGGTAGCTGGATGATTGAAGCACTTAATTTAGTGGAGTAAAACTTACTTGGTCTTTTTTAAGGCAATCCGTCTGCATGGTTTTAACAAGCAAATCAGATCGTTATTCAAGTACATAAAACTGAGAAATTCCAAGTTGCATTAATTAGCTCAACTTAAATTGTGTGGAAGATATATTAAATACACCCAGTATATTTAACTGAAAATTAATTGATTGTTGAAACCAAGTGTTTTTTTGTTTTTTTTTAAGGAAATCAGTTTGCATGCAATTTCAGTAAGGTTAACGATTTCGATTTTACAGTGAATGACATCAACACATTGTGTTAGTCTCATGTCATACTAACAGAGTAATAATGACGCCATCATCCCGGCCCTGCCACAGCATCTCCCCCTCGAATGCCACCTTCCCATGCTTCCTGGCCCTCATTAGTATGCCCACGACTTTATCAGAGATCCGCACGTATCTGTCAAACAGATCGCCAAAGGTCACTCTGGTGCAGCCATCTGCATCCCGGTCTGCCATGGTCCTTATGATGAAGCACATGTCATCTATCTCGCGGTGGATGTGTGCCTCTGCACGTTTGGCCCGCTCTGCTGTCTTACTGCCCTCTTTGGGCCTCCCGTAGCCCTCCTCACCCCTCCGCAGCCGTGTTGACATGGAATACTCATAATCAAACTCCTCGCTGAAGGGGTTGAGCTTCTGATTGATGGTATGCTCCGATGCCCAGTGTTGCCAGCGGCTTTTTAAGCTTCCCACAGCGCTGTATTTTTTTGACAAGGCATTTATTTTGTTGGCTTCTTCAATGTCCTTTTTGCCCCTATAAGAAGATTGTAGAATATATATTTGTTATAGGCTACTATAGCCGTTTCATTTGGTCACATTTGTTTAAAAAACTCTGATTCAATCAGAAACTAGTCACTGAATTTTTCATATAAACAATTCTTTAAAAAACACAGATTCATTCAGGAACTAAACAATGAGTGAGTCACTGAATATTTCACTCAACCAATTCTTTCAAAACCACAGATTCATTCAGAAACTAAACAATGAGTGAGTCACTGAATCTTTCACTCAACCAATTCTTTAAAAAAACACAGATTCATACAGGAACGAAACAAGTGGCTGTCTTTAGTTGTTATGAATAATTAATTAAACATTCTTTCAAAAACAAATTTATGATTAACTCACTAAAATCATTCAACCAATTCGTTCAAAAAGACAGATTCATTCTGAAACGCCACACAGCATGATTAATTCTGCTGTAGATTCGTTTGGAATGGTTTTCTTTGGTAAAGTGAAATGGAGAAGCAACTGACTGGCTCTATTTTGTCTTAAATGTAATTTGCTTAATATTAACTTCTTGTGTATTAAAGTTTTGAATAACAGTTGGTCTGAATAATCAGTATAGCTGTGATAGGCCTGTTCTGTATATTACTAAATATTAAATATAATAACCTAACAGTGAATAAACAGAATGGTACATGATACAGATTACACGCATATGGGATTTCTATCAAACACAAGGATGCTAATTAAAGTGATTGACTAAAATAACACAGCATGCTATAATTAAATTGATTTACGACATCTAAATATAACCGTCACAAACTTAACTTTTTTGTTAACTACCCTATTCCCTTTTTGTTCTAAAAACAAAAAACCTTTCACTTCTAAACTCATCTGTATTAGAAGACCAGAACTTACCCGAGAACAGAGGACCTTTTGATGGTGACCGCAGTATTTTCATTCATCCTGTTATTCTCTGTGTTATCCCAGTTTGTTCCCAGCTGCAGGCCTCTATCCTCATTATCCTCACCGCTCTCCTGAGCCTGCTTTTTCTCAGTTTCCATTTCCTTCCAGCTCCGCGTCAGCTCTGAAACCATGCTGGAGCACTTCCTGCGGCGCGTGGGCGACCCTTTCTTGCTCAGCATCTTGTCCACTTCATCCGTGGCTGGGTCCTTACAGATGCGTTTGGTCAGAAAGTCAATGCCCGCACTTCTCTCCTGGACATCCCTCGTCACGGTTTTTAGCACTTGGCCAGTTTTGATGCGTGACTCCACATCATCCTTGTTTTTATTTGTAGGGACCTGGCTGGGAAGAGACTTCTGAACAGGTCTGATCTTCGCCAAATCTTTTCTTGCATCTTTGGGGTCTTCTGGGTAAGATGGAGCCCATCCGCTGGGTTCGCTAGACTGCTTCTCCTCATTTTCGCTCACCCACTGCTGCCAGCTCCGTGTTAAGCTGCACACCATGCTTATGGCACGCAGCTTTTTAATGTTTTTGTTTGCAGAGGGCTTCCTTTCTGACATCGTTTACCTCCAGGGATTCCTTCCCTCATTCAAATCCTTTGTCGTTTATATAACACCTTGTTGTGATTACTAACCTGTAGTGAATTCTAGACTATGAGCTCTAGCACAAGTGGTTTTGAAATGGGTGAACCAACCCTACATGGTGGTGGAAAGTATGCCAGGCATCCCTGCTGATCATCTTTCCTTGACACTTACCGACCTCTGGGATTGGTGGGGAATCACGTTTCATCAAAGACATTGACCATCGCTGGTGGTAAACAGGGCAGAGATGTCAGGGTGTGTTAAGCTTTTTCCTAGGCTGCGCAAATGTGCAGACAGCTCCTTATCTGGATACTTGGATTAAATTGATTTTGTCTTGCTCTTGGTGCTTATCTAGACAACTATATCGCCTTAGCTAAGTGGTAAACTGCCAATGTGTGGATCATGTGCATAGGTTTCCCCAACAGTCAATTACAATTTACTGTGAATAATGTATGCAGTAGGATTGAGTAGATACTTAACAACATAGGGTCTCTCATTCCAACTAAATTCCCAAGGTGAAGGAAGGCAGTTCTGAAGCAAAGATCAAATGTCAAGGCGTCACTCAATCCAAGACAGACGTAGACATGTCTTTGGAGAGGAAAATAAGTGACACCTGAAGGAGACTCAAGAGTTTCTGCTTGCGTACACAGAGGATAGTCTTGCATTGCACCTGGCAGCATGCATGAAGGATTTGACAAACATTTTAATGCACTTTAAACACTTCTATTCATACCACACATTTTTGATGAAGTGCAGAGAATTGTACTTGTGCATATCTAAATTTAGTGTAAAGGTGTTTAAGTATGCCATCTATGTTTATCTGTTTGTTTGAGATAAAATTGAGAGGCATTATTAATAGTATCTGCATGAAGCAAAAGGAAGGCAGCTGGTGGCTGTCAGTCACATGGTGTAGATCTGTGTCAGTATGCATTAGGGGACGGTAACTGTGACCGCAGAGGAACTTCAGCAAACCCTAGACGCTTCAAGAAATCTAGATTCTAGAGAGAGAGAGAAAGAGAGAAAGAGAGAAAGAGAGAGAGAGAGAGAGAGAGAGAGAGAGAGAGAGAGAGAGAGAGAGAGAAAGTACAATGCACAGAAGTAATTCAGCAGTCATAACAAGCCA
The DNA here is from genome assembly GCA_037101425.1 of Elopichthys bambusa. Classification (NCBI taxonomy): domain Eukaryota; kingdom Metazoa; phylum Chordata; class Actinopteri; order Cypriniformes; family Xenocyprididae; genus Elopichthys; species Elopichthys bambusa. The sequence continues at coordinate 996,588 of CM074448.1, read as the reverse complement.
CTAACAAGAAAGTGCATCTGACAAACAGCCAACAGAGCCGACATTAAAAATAAATGTGTGGTCAAAACATTAGCATATGAAATGTAGAAGAATTTTGATAATGTTAAAAATTATTACACACAACCTTGTATAAATATCAGTTTTACTAACTGAATGCCATACCTGCAAATCACCTAAACAGAGAGAATAAAAACAGTGCATTCTCAAAATAATTAGTGACGTGTGTGTGCACTCAGTTGCCAGCAGGGGTCCTCATAACAATATGAGATTGAGAAGAGCTCTACTTTGGCCACTAACTTAACTTTTAAAAAAATTAAACCAAGTAAACTTTTATTTTTAAACTTATTAAAGTACATATTTCCTATATATAATTTTTGTAAAAAGGGGATGTCCAGCCTAGGAAAATTGACCTTTTCATCTTTTATTAAAATATTGCCAAATTGTGCAACATAATCTTTGTCCAGGCTGTAATACAAAGAAACTATGAATGCATGCAAAAACAAATGAAATATTAATAACTGATTATGTTGTAGTCAACGTATGCTTTTTTTTAATGCATTTATTTTGCATAGTCAGTAGCGTGTTTACCCACCACGCAAAGCACGCAATTGCGTGGGGTCCCGTGGGCTTGGGGGAACTGGAACGCAATCACGATTACTACAGAGGGGGACAACCTGACACTGGTTATCTCTTCATCATGGCACCTGTTAGTGGGTGGGATATATTAGGCAACAAGTGAACATTTTGTCCTCAAAGTTGATGTGTTAGAAGCAGGAAAAATGGGCAAGTGTAAGGATTTGAGAGAGTTTGACAAGGGCCAAATTGTGACGACTGGGTCAGAGCATCCACAAAACTGCAGCTCTTGTGGGGTGTTCCCGGTCTGCAGTGGTCAGTGTCTATCAAAAGTGCTCCAAGGAAGGAACAGTGGTGAACCGGCAACAGGATCGTGGGCGGCCAAGGCTCATTGATGCACGTGGGGAGCGAAGGCTGGCCTGTGTGGTCCGATCCAACAGACGAGCTACTATAGCTCAAATTGCTCATGCTGGTTCTGATAGAAAGGTGTCAGAACACTCAGTGCATCGCAGTTTGTTGTGTATGGGGCTGCATAGCCGCAGGCCCATGCTGACCCCATCCACCGCCGAAAGTGCCAACAGTGGAACCGTGAGCATCAGAACTGGACCACGGAGCAATGGAAGAAGGTGGCCTGGTCTGAAGAAATCACTTTTTTTTTTTTTTTTTTTTTTTTTTTTTTTTTACATCACGTGGATGACCGGGTGCGTGTGCTTCACTTACCTGGTGAACACATGGCACCAGGATGCACTATGGGAAGAAGGCAAGCTGGCGAGGCAGTGTGATGTTTTGTTCTGCTGGGAAACCTTGGGTCCTGCCATCCATGTGGATGTTACTTTGACACGTACCACCTACCTAAGCATTGTTGCAGACCATGTACACCCTTTCATGGAAACGGTATTCCCTGGTGGCTGTGGCCTCTTTCAGCAGGATAATGCTCCCTGCCACAAAGCATAAATGGTTCAGGAATGGTTTGAGGAGCACAACAACGAGTTTGAGGTGTTGACTTGGCCTCCATATTCCCCAGATCTCAATCCAGTCGAGCATCTGTGGGATGTGCTGAGTCCGATCCATGGAGGCTCCACCTCGCAACTTACAGGACTTAAAGGATCTGTTGCTAACATCTTGTTCCAGATACCACAGCACACCTTCAGGGGTCTAGAGGAGTCCATGCCTCGACGGGTCAGGGCTGTTTTGGCAGCAAAAGTGGGACCAACACAATATTAGGAAGGTGGTCATAATGTTATGCCTGATCGGTGTATATAAAACATTAGGCTCTTGAAATGCATGCCGCCACTCAAGGAATTAGAACTGATAAAAGATTTTAGATAAAAGCTTCTGCCAGATACATAAATCTAATTAGTAATTTGTGATAAATTGGTCTGTGAATATTTCAACCACAAAAATGCAGACTATCATTGGAGCATATAACGCACAATCATCTGCAGATGTGGAGATAAAGGCAGATCATCCAGAACGAATGATATATGGGGTTCATCTGCAAAGCAGACCAAATGTCAAAGCCCCAAATTCCCTTTGTGTTTCGAACTGAGGCCACTTAAATGACCTCATCTCACTGCACACATTCTCAAAAGGTCTGTAAAAAGAACGCTGATGGTCAAGAGCTCTTATACGGTTTTGATTGTGCACACAACTTCATTTGAATTGAAAACGCTAATTGAAACGCAGCTCACTATACATTCCTTCCATAATACCTCATTTAACTCATCTAGTACACAAATATTTGTCCTACACCAGCCCTCAAGATGGTTTCCATTCCGACCAAGCTTTCAACTGATTTATTACGTTCATCATTAGTATAGATGGGTACCTCATCCAAAAAGCCAGGTGTTAATCGACTTCCCAAACGTCTGGTATGGCTGTCTGCACTAGACGTATGGTCCAGTGATTCCTTCGTCCATCTGGGCCGAAAATATCTCCTGGTCAAGGCAGGCCGTAGGGTCCAGAGTCAGAGAAAGAGCACCTGTACCTGCTGGTGCGTGTCGTACTTCCCTGTTTCTCCGCCTTTCTGTTTGCCTTTCAATTCCTCTGAGACTAAAACCCGTTCCTGAGCTTGTTTTGTTTGGCCATCACAGCTAATTGAGCAGACGCAACAGACGCAAAAGCCCTGGGGTTTCTGATTTGTGTATCATTCTGAGCAGGGAAATAGGATTTATGTTGTGGTAATCTGTCTCTGATTAAAGGCACAATTAAGTCTTAAACACTGATAATAAAAAAAAATTAGGTAAATACTTTGCTGTGGCTCTTACAAGGCAAAGCTTTTGGTTTTCAAAATATTTGCAGTAGGTGAAACACATTGCCATCAAAATAGCTTTCTCGAAAGTAACAATTTTGAAGAATTATACTCTAGGGTTTTATTCATAGTTATTACAGAATATTTGTACTGTGAGAAACATATTGTATTATGTTGTTTTTGGAGTAGCCGGCTAACTTTAGCTGCCAACCATGAATAAAAAATACCTGCAAGACCGCACAGTAGAGGAAAAACAGTGCCCAAATCTGGGATAGACATGGGAATTAGGCATAGAAATTAAAAGAGAGAAAAAGCAGATGAGAATAAAAGAAAAATTCAATACAACATCCTCTTCCTCATGGATAATGACCTGAGTTAAGTGTTGCCTTGAACATTTTAGACGCTCCAAAGTCAACAGTTTCAGCTGGTGGGTTTCAAATCTGTCTCTAATCCAATAAAGCTCTACTGCAGTGAACGTTATTGATTGTGTTTGGCTGTCTGGAGCGGCCTCATAAATAAACGAAATGGATGGTAAATTACCTTGTACGTGATCAGGAGTCGGCGGCAAAAATGCCAACAGGCCAGAGCGGAAACACCTCCGCCCCATTTCGCGCGCATTTAACTGTCAGGAAGAGTGAGAGGACTCGCGCAATCAGATGAGCTCGTTACGGACGAAGAGGTACTCTCTGGCTCCAATAATTTTAATTTATTAGACACGTCTGTAATGTTTCCATTTTCAGGGACAAGCGAGTGAAAAAGCGAAGAGTTATGAGGCGGATCGAGAAACATCACGTTTCATTGTTTTGACTCCCGCGCGGAGACTGACAGGGCGTGACGTGTCTGGCGCAGGCTCGAAGTAGTTTTTCCTGAATTATCAGATTCATTAAAAAGATTTATGTGAAAAATAAAACATATATTTAATATATTTAATTAAATACTTTAAATTCTTAATATGTATCTTGTTATATATTGTGTTGTATATTATGTATTATTTTACGGGGTTGTTGAATGCTTGAATCTGATTGGTTGACAAACGCTCTAAGGCATTGCCACATTATTTTCCAAAAATTCAACGGCCTGTCATCAATTATTCCTTACATATATTATTTATAAATCTTGTTTTGTATATGTATATACACTAAAAAATGTTGGGTTAAAAACAACCCAAGTTTGGTTAAATATGGACAAACCCAGCAGTTGGGTTAAATGTAGTTTTATTTAACTCAACTATTGTTTAAAAATGACTATATGTCTGGCTTAAAATGAACCCAAAATAGGTTGGAAATTAAAAATCAGACACATAAGAGGCAACAATAATAATCAAAAGGTGAACATTTATTAATAAACAATTCAATAAATGTTTATTATTTAATTATTATTTATTAAACCTATTAATAACTTATTTTGGGTTCATTTAAAGTGAGCAATATAGTAATAGTTGAGTTAAATAAAACTACCCAGCACATTTAACCCAACTTGGGTTATTTTTTAACCCAGCATGTTTTAGAGTGTATATATTTGCAAGAATCTGTCAATCCTCAGAACATATCTTTATGAGTTTGCTCCTGAGTCAGCATCCCTATGGAGAAGTGTTAAGCAAACTCAGCAAGCCATGACCTCATGCTACAGAACTGTGTGTCTGACACTAAATTTTCTGAGGCTAGACTCAGTACATCCATTATAAATTTCTCTGAGAAGCACAACACCATATAACTGCATTACAAAAAAAAAAAAAAAAAAGAAGAAGAAGAAGGATAAAATCTGAGAGTTCAGCTGGATATCTGGGAGGGAGGACGAGGCCATACCGTGTAAACATGCTTCCTTCTCCTCTACGATGAGGTGTAATTAAAAGGTCTTGCTTTCTTTGTGTGTGTGTTGCGTGATTGATTGTCCTTCATTTTTGCTGTGCTGTAATTGTTGCGCTTTGGGACATAATGGATTAAAAAAACAGTATTCTTACACAAATACTCATCAGTGATTGTCTGTCTGCTCACAAGGGGATTTAAAAACCTTTTTTTAAAATGTATGTGAAGAAAGAGCATACAAAAAGAGATTTTTCAGGTCAAGGCCGCCCCCTTGTGGTCAGAAGCACTTGCTTTATGGCTTTCTGTGTTGATGCATATTCCATTTTTGTTGCGAATTATATTAGTTTCATTGCTCAGAAAACGCAGAAAAAGTCACTTCTGAGCCAGGGTTATTATAGTTAACTAAAACTAAAACCTTAAAAAATGTGTTTCTTTGTTGCTAAAACAAATGTTAACTGAATAAAAATAAAAATCAAATCAAATTAACAATATTAAACTATAATAATATCTCAGTGATACTAAAATAACAGTGTTCCAGCACCCGTTTATGGCCTCGCAGCCTTTCCTCGACGTGACTGGAATACAAAGCGGTGCTGTAATCCCGTATAATAAAGTCACTGAAAGCAAACTTTTATCAAGGGCCCGATTCTCTAAGGCTCTGTCACCATGCTCCCAAAACATTAGGATTGCAGCTGGTGAAATAAAGAGCAAACAAACAAACAGAGCTTTTCTCAGTCAATCACTCGAGTGTGGCCGGGGGGGGGGAAAGGACCGTCCCTCGGGTCGGATTCAGCTGTGGCTAACAGGACGACGGAGTCTGATGAACAGGCCTTTGACGGTCTCGTGACTCCTCTGAACGCCTCCCGTTACCTCTGCCTCTCTTCCATCAGCCTCCAAATCAAATTTCCCCCTTATGCTCTCCATCCATTCATCACCATGAACACCTTCTGGACTTCTAAAGTGAAAGAGGTCCCAAACCACTAACTGTGTTTTTACACTTTCAGACTCAAAATCAATGCAGCCTGACAATGCCAAGCAGGGAAATCTCCAGGGCAATCGGTCTGTCGATAGTCTGAATATCTGTTTCTCTGAAACCGAAGATGTGCCAGTAACCACAACTGCATTTTAAAATAGTGATGACCCTGATCAACAAGCGCTGACCTTTTGATGCATATTTAAAATGAAGCCTTTATTCAATTGTGTCGCAATGAGGTTGCGCGTTTCTCGCTATTCACCCAACAATGATTTACAATCGTTTACTCACCCTCATGTTGTTCCAAACCCTGTATTGTTTTCTTCTGTGGAACACAAAAGGAGAAAACTGGAACAATGTCATTCACCATGTTGAGACCTGTCATGTCAAACCTCACTCTCGTAACAAAGTTTCAATGACTCCAATTTTATGCCAAAAGGCTTCTATATATGAAGAAATGTCTTAGATCATTCCATAATACTTTCATGTCTAACAGCTATCTTCATTTTTCTAGCGATAAAGTATGTTTACAAGACTTTAGGTTGAAGATCCAAGGGCAGCTTAATTGAGGGTAATCCATAATCGTAATTCATAAAAGACATAAGGTCAAAACCACGGGCAAACAGTCCAAACATAAAACAAGGTCCAAGACACAGGCAAATTCAGGGGGACAAGCAGAAGATCAAAACTAAGACACAGGGAAACAGGATAACTCTCAGAAATGCAGTAGTGACACAAGACTACACGTTGCTTGGTGACCAATCATTGCTTGTTGTCTTTAATGACATGCGTGATGTCATTGAGAAGGCGGAACTAGCGACTGACTTCCGGGAAACAAGAGCGTAAACAAACAATGGCTACATATAATACACATATACCCTTACTTCACATAGTTTACTCACCTCCATGTCATCCAAGATGTTCATGTCTTTCTTTCTTCGGTCGGAAAGAAATGAAGGTTTCTGAGGAGAACATTTTCTCCATATAGTGGACTTCACTGGGGTTCAACGGATCCAAATGTCAGTTTCAGTGCAGCTTCTACATGAGCCCAGACGAGGAATAAGAGTCTTATCTAGAGAAACCATCGGACATTTTCGAAAGAAAATAAAAAAGATATACTTTTTGACTACAAATGGTCGTCTTGCACTGCTCTGTGATGCGCCACGCATGACGTAATCATGTTGGAAAGGTCGAAAGTACCGATCCAGTGTCTACGAAGCGAACTTTCAAAGACTAAGTCAAACGGCCTATACAAAAAAAGGTAAAACAACGATGTCGGACGATTTTGAAGTTGAAGGAGAAAACAAGATGGAGTTTACATTCCACCTACATGACCTTTCCAGCATGATTACGTCATGCGTGGCGCATCACAGAGCAGTGCAAGACGACCATTTGTAGTCAAAAAGTATATCTTTTTTATTTTCTTTCGAAAATGTCCGATGGTTTCTCTAGATAAGACTCTTATTCCTCGTCTGGGATTGTGTAGAAGCTGCACTGAAACTGACATTTGGACCCGTTGAACCCCAGTGAAGTCCACTATATGGAGAAAAATCCTGGAACGTTTTCCTCAAAAACCTTCATTTCTTTACGACCGAAGAAAGAAATTTTAACTCTGAAGTGAACTAATCCTTTAAATAATCCTTTAAATTTCTATTGTATGGTGCAAAAGTCATGCACTGCAAAAAAAGAAAAAAAAAAGAAAGAAAGAAATGATGTTCTTCCTCAGTATTTTTGTCTTGGTTTACCAGTACAAAAATCTAAACGTTCTTAAATTAAGATGCATTTACTTGAGAAGCAAAATGACTTTAGATATGAAGTCTTGTTTTCTGAAAAAATCATGAAAATGAAAGTGAGTTTGTGCTTAAAACAAGATATCCACTGAAAGATATTTCTTCTTGTTTTGAGCACAAACTCACTCCATTTTGCTTCTCAAGTAAATGTATCTTGATTTAAGAAGTTTTTTGATATTTTTTATGAAAAGCAAGACAAAAAATACTAAGCATAATACCAATTTTTTTTTTTTTTTTGGACTTCACTGCCTAAATTATATTTGCATCTGTTAAACAAGCAGTGCAGCAAGAGTTTTTCTGCATGAATCCCAATTTGAACAAATAATGAATGGAACATGATGAAACAATTGCTTAAATGATATAAATTCAATTTTAAGGAATAAATTCAAGTTGAAAGAATTTCAAAAAAACAAACGGTGCAATCCTGGACTTCAGCATGTTTTAAACTCGTCCTGAAAATAAGTTCAAGCGCTCCTGAGCCAAAGAAATTCCAGAAGATTCATTTTTCTGTTTGCTTCCCTCAATCTAACTTGCTGAACTGAGGCCCATAATTCATTAGGTTATATCTGGAATATTTCTGGAACTTTGACTACACGGAAACATGCTTTTAGAGAGTGTTCTCTTATCCAGGTGGTCTTATTTCCAATTGCTATTAATCATGTTGTGGTGTGTGATGCTGCCATCTCTTCTCATTCACTCTACAGTACCGTGTCTTCTCTTGTCTGATCTGGCGTCAGGCCTAATGTTCATCAGCAGACCATTCCCCCCAATTCAGCTTGTGCAAACAGGAAATGATCCGTCTTCAGAAACACCAGTGGACCGCGGAGGCGTCTGAGTCGGCCTTCACCTATAGAGATCCTGGTCACATGAGACTAAACGTGAGGCTCTGGGCGATATCAATGTGTCATCAATACATATGTTAAACTATATCTCAGAGATGCAAAGCAACCAGAACGCACCTCCTCTGTTCTCTTATGTTGGCTTGAATCCATCGCACATCTTGAATGTCTCTTGATTCTCCATTGTGCCCGTCTGATGCCGCCGGCTGCATTCCGGAGGGTGTAGTGGGTCAGCTCAGGTGTTGAAGGACATGCGGCAGTTTACAAGCGCCCGTCGTTTGCTTAACCCTTCGATTAGGGAGCTGGAATGTCAGCTATGGAGGGCTTTGGCCGTCCCGACAGCATCGTTTGACACCTCAGCAATCTGTCACGCCGGAGTGGAGGAGAACTAACAATCTCGCTCGCTCCGGACACAAAGGTGGCTCGCTTGCTCAGGGCCCATTCTCTCCAAAAATTGCACTCCTTTATATTTTTTTCTTCTGCCGTGTGTAAATATTGTGTCTATGGAGAGACGTGACTCAAATAGAAAATGCTGAATAGTGCTGTGAAAGAAAAGGAAAGACTCTGGATTCCAGAGCCACAAGTTCTCCCATTTTCCGGTAACAAACATTCTGAAGTCAAAATACATTTACTGGAGAAGCAAGCTGACAATAAGTCTTGATTTTAGAAAAAGATTGTACATAATAAAAGTGCTATTTAAATGCTTCATTCATTGAAACAAAAAAATTAAGATTATTTTTCTATGGAAGCTTGTTTCTGCCACTAAGTATAAAATAAAAAAGCTAATTCGGACTTTATATCACTAAATTATGACTTTATATCTCACAATTATGACTTTATAACTCACAATTCTTACTTTATAACTCACAATTATGACTTTATATCACTAAATTCTGACTTTATAACACTCAATTATGACTTTATATCTCACAATTATGACTTTATATCACTCAATTATGACTTTATAACTCACAATTCTGACTTTATATCTCACAATTCTTACTTTATAACTCACAATTATGACTTTATAACTCACAATTCTGACTTTGTATCTCACAATTCTTACTTTATAACTCACAATTATGACTTTATATCTCACAATTCTGACTTTATATCACTCAATTATGACTTTATATCTCACAATTATGACTTTATATCACTCAATTATGACTTTATAACTCACAATTCTGACTTTATATCTCACAATTCTTACTTTATAACTCACAATTATGACTTTATAACTCACAATTATGACTTTATATCTCACAATTCTGACTTTATATCACTAAATTATGACTTTATATCTCACAATTATGACTTTATATCTCACAATTATGACCATATATCTCACAATTATGACTTTATATTACTAAATTCTGACTTTATATCTCACAATTATGACTTTATATCACTCAATTATGACTTTATATCTCATAATTCTGACTTTATATCACAATTCTGACTTTATATCTCACAATTATGACTTTATATCACTCAATTATGACTTTATATCTCATAATTATGACTTTATATCTCACAATTATGACTTTATATCACTCAATTATGACTTTATATCTCATAATTCTGACTTTATATCTCACAATTATGACTTTATATCTCACAATTATGACTTTATATCTCATAATTCTGACTTTATATCACTCAATTATGACTTTATATCACTCAATTATGACTTTATATCTCACAATTCTGACTGTTACTGAAGTTTGTGTTTATTAGTAAATAATAAAAACACAATTTCAATGCTTGATTCATTAAAACAAAAACAAATATATGTCAGTGAGGTCAGAAAAATATGGAAGCTTGTTTAAACCACTAAATAATAAAAAAAAAAGGTAATTGCAACATTTTTATCTCACAGTACTGAATTTTTTTCTTGAAACAGCAAATTTACATCTTGCAATTCTGAATTTTCAGAACTGCATGTTATAAAGTCAGAATTGCGAGTTATAAAGTCAGAATTGCGAGTTATAAAGTCAGAATTGCGAGATATAAAGTCAGAATTTAGTGATATAAAGTCAGAATTGCGAGATATAAAGTCATAATTGCGAGATATAAAGTCAGAATTTAGTGATATAAAGTCAGAATTGCGAGATATAAAGTCAGAATTGCGAGATATAAAGTCAGAATTTAGTGATATAAAGTCAGAATTGCGAGATATAAAGTCAGAATTGCGAGATATAAAGTCAGAATTTAGTGATATAAAGTCAGAATTGCGAGATATAAAGTCAGAATTGCGAGATATAAAGTCATAATTGAGTGATATAAAGTCATTATTGCGAGATATAAAGTCATAATTGAGTGATATAAAGTCATAATTGAGTGATATAAAGTCAGAATTTAGTGATATATAAAGTCATAATTGTGAGATATAAAGTCAGAATTTAGTGATATAAAGTCAGAATTAGCTTTTTTATTTTATACTTAGTGGCAGAAACAAGCTTCCATAGAAAAATAATCTTAATTGTTTTTGTTTCAGTGAATGAAGCATTTAAATTTTGACTTAATTTCTTGTCATTTTGCTTCTCAAGAAAATGCATTGAGTCTTTTAAATATTTTGTAATAAAAAGCAAGACACTAATACGAAGCGAGAAAGTTTTTTTTGGCAGTGCAAATAATGGCTCGTTCAGCTAAGCTTGAGGCATCAGTTTCTTTTATTATTTGAACTAACATCATGAACATTGTTACAAAAGATGAGGTGTTTAAATAACATGGCAAATGAAATTTAAATGAGTTAAAAAAAAAAAAAAAAAAAGTCCTTACCATTATTGTTACTTCAGCTACATCTTTGTTCATTCAGAACATATTGACTTTCAATAAAAAATAAAAGTAAAGCAGTGCTTTCCTCTGAAAAGCAATTTTGAACACAGTATTTGGAGTGTGATGATAATAAACATGCCATTCTGCAGCTTTCCAGCCAGTTTATGGATTTACAATAAAGTACCTGTTTCCAGTAAAATGCTCTGTTGTTATTTGATGGAAGACAGTAGTAGTAAACTTACATACAGTGACATAGAAGAATATTATCAGACCTTTTTGATGAAAGACAGAAGCAAGTAGAACTTCTAATAACTTCTGTGAACATGGCAGTGCGCAAGCCAAAAATATCATCTCTTTACAATCCTGCCAGCTCAAAAAGTCAGAACATTTACAAAATAATGTTTTTTCCCACAAACCAAAACACAATTTATGTACATTTGTAAAGTGAAAAGTGTGGTAACACTTCACAAAAAGGTCCCATTAGTTAATGCATTAACTGACATAAACTTTAAGTGTTCATTAATCTTTGTTAACGTTAGTTAATAAAAATACAACTGTTCATTGCACGATTTAAACAGAATTAACAGATGCAACTTTTGATACTTTTAATGCTTTAGAAGTATTTTTCATTGTTGGTTCATGTTAACTAATGTACTTAACATCAACAAATGGAACCTTACTGTAAATTGTTACTGAAAGTCCTAATGGGCCGTTCACAAGAACACAAAGTCTCGGTCAAATTTAAAAGCTGATTTTTTTAACTCGAAAACAAGATCATGCTGACAAAGCAGAATGATGAAGCGTAACGTCAAAGATGCATGCTGTTTACATATGAAATGATTAAAAAGCAGCGTGGTGGAATAAAAAAAAACGCAACTTTTTTTTTTTTTTCACTGCTGTTACAGTGCAAAACAAAAAGCAGCAAAGACGCCAGTCTAGCGCATGTTTACGTACAAAAACAGCGGCGTAAAAAACATGTTCTGTGTGATACGGCCATAAAACCGCAAAAAAATAAACTTCACATACAAATCGATGTCAGACACTTATCTGACTCCATTCCTTTCAATAATACAGTCATTGACAATTATTAAACACTTCTGCAAACCTTAGGTTTAAGGATACATTTAAAAGATCATCCAAGCTTGTCGGTAATTATAACACTGCTTTGAGAAGAGCAACTACACACAAAACTGAAAAAACATTCCTAATACGACAAACTCGCATAAGACAATATGAAATTAATGAATTAAAACAGTATTATTTGTATTATACTGCACCAGTACCGTATGTGCCATTGGCTGTACTCCATCAGTTGTAACGACGATTAATATTAGATCAATATTTTTATGGTATTATCTTTAATAGCTGTGATCTTTGGCATGCATTCAAAATTTGATGCCAAGCTATGAAGTTCAAAGCCATTAATAATATTCACTTTGCACGGTCTTGTTTTCCAAGTTTTTAAATTAAGATACATTTACTGGAGAAGCAAAATGACTTTTACTGAAAAAAAAAAAATCATGAATATTAAGTGTGTTTGTGCTTAAAACAAGAAAAATAATCTTGTTTTCCTTTTTAATCCACTGGCAGATATTTGGTCTTGTTTTAAGCGCAAACTCACTTCGTTTTCATGTTTTTTTCAGTCATTCTGCCTCTCAAGTATCTTGATTTAAGATTTTTTTTTTTTTTTTTTTGAAAAGCAAGACAAAAATACTGAATAAGAATAACTTTTTTTTGCAGGCTGGAAGACGGTTGTGCTATTCTTTGCTGAAAATATTCCTTGTAAATAGCACAGTAAGTCACCTCTAATGCTGCATGCTATGGTTTTCTTCACTTTGACAGATATAATGTACAAAATAAAAAAAAGTAATAATATACTGGGATAAAAAAAGAGCATAAAAATGTGAAGCAAAGTATCATAACCCAAATATAACTGTGCAACACGTTTGTATTAGACATTAATAGGTCCTTTTATGATACTGAAGGACATTCAAGCTGCTTTAGATTCACTTGGAGACTGGAAAGCCGGACGAGCCCAGGGCGATTGCTAGGCGTCGCACTTCCATCAAAGGTGATGTGTCTGCATGAGCAGTCCACGGGTCCTGAGTGACAAGTGAATGGCACTTGAATTCATACCTCTGATATTTAAAAATAAAAGCCCAGCCAAGTCATCTTCTGCCCTAAATTCCCAGGAAGCTTTCCATCTCTTCACGAAGGTGACAGGACGGCCCCGTATTCACAGGATCCCTGTTTCCAGGAGGAGTGTTATCTCAAATTAATGCTGCATTTATATGCATGGCAAGCAGCGTTACTTGATAATGTCATGGGCTGAAAAAGTAACACTTCTGCAAAGGTTTTTGGACTACGAGAAGTCAGCCGGTCGGATCATCATGACCGTGGATCGGAGAGAGTAGCTCGGGCCTTTGAAATAGTGCCACTTGATTCCATTGAATTTTCCAACGTGTTGTCCTTGTCTGTAGTACACACCATTCAGGTTGGATGGACCGCAGGCATCGTACCACCATCCTAAAACACAAACGTTTACAACTGTTAATGCAGTTCTGCAATGTTCGTCCTCTGTATTTCTGTCTTGTTTTCCAGCACAAATATCTAAACATTCTTCAATCAAAATACATTTACTGGAGAAGCAAAATGACTGAAGATATGAAGTGAGTTTGTGCTTAAAACAAGAAAAAAATATCTGCCAATGGGGTCAGAAAAAGCAACTTAATTCAAAGGAAAACAAGTTTATTTTTCTGAACTCACTGGCAGATAATTTTTCTTGTTTTAAGCATAAATTCACTTAATTTTTGATCATTTTTCTCCAGAAAGAAGACTTGTCATTAGCTAGTCAAGTACCTTGATTTATGAACGTTTCGATATTTTTAGTGAAAAACAAGACAAAATTACTGAGTAAGAAAATATTTTTTTCTGTGTATACGTTCAGTATCACAATATCCTGAAAGGAAGCTAACATATGCAGTACTATATGATATAAATCATATAACGAAGTGAATAATTTTCATTCATTTGAATTACTTTAAGGCTTAAGGCCTGACTCAATGCGATTCACAGAAGAAGGAAAAAAAAAAAAAAAACGACTATGAGAAACAACCAGATCAATCCAAAATCACAGCCAATCAGAAGAGCGTGTGGGCGGAGTCTCTCTGCAAGCGTAATGCACTCACAACCAGATCAATCAAATATCACAGCCAATCAGAAGAGTGTGTGGGCGGAGTCTCTGCAAGCGTAATGCACTCACAAGCAGATCAATCCAAAATCACAGCCAATCAGAAGAGTGTGTGGGCGGAGTCTCTCTGCAAGCGTAATGCACTCACAACCAGATCAATCCAAAATCACAGCCAATCAGAAGAGTGTGTGGGCGGAGTCTCTCTGCAAGCGTAATGCACTCACAGCCAATCAGAAGAGTGTGTGGGCGGAGTCTCTGCAAGCGTAATGCACTCACAAGCAGATCAATCCAAAATCACAGCCAATCAGAAGAGTGTGTGGGCGGAGTCTCTCTGCAAGCGTAATGCACTCACAAGCAGATCAATCCAAAATCACAGCCAATCAGAAGAGTGTGTGGGCGGAGTCTCTCTGCAAGCGTAATGCACTCACAACCAGATCAATCAAATATCACAGCCAATCAGAAGAGTGTGTGGGCGGAGTCTCTGCAAGCGTAATGCACTCACAAGCAGATCAATCCAAAATCACAGCCAATCAGAAGAGTGTGTGGGCGGAGTCTCTCTGCAAGCGTAATGCACTCACAAGCAGATCAATCCAAAATCACAGCCAATCAGAAGAGTGTGTGGGCGGAGTCTCTCTGCAAGCGTAATGCACTCACAACCAGATCAATCCAAAATCACAGCCAATCAGAAGAGCGTGTGGGCGGAGTCTCTGCAAGCGTAATGCACTCACAAGCAGATCAATCCAAAATCACAGCCAATCAGAAGAGTGTGTGGGCGGAGTCTCTCTGCAAGCGTAATGCACTCACAACCAGATCAATCAAATATCACAGCCAATCAGAAGAGTGTGTGGGCGGAGTCTCTCTGCAAGTGCACTGCACTCGCAACCAAATCAATCCAAAATCACAGCCAATCAGAAGAGCGTGTGGGCGGAGTCTCTCTGCAAGCGTAATGCACTCACAACCAGATCAATCCAAAATCACAGCCAATCAGAAGAGTGTGTGGGCGGAGTCTCTCTGCAAGCGTAATGCACTCACAACCAGATCAATCAAATATCACAGCCAATCAGAAGAGTGTGTGGGCGGAGTCTCTCTGCAAGTGCACTGCACTCGCAACCAAATCAATCCAAAATCACAGCCAATCAGAAGAGCGTGTGGGCGGAGTCTCTCTGCAAGCGTAATGCACTCACAACCAGATCAATCAAATATCACAGCCAATCAGAAGAGCATGTGGGCGGAGTCTCTCTGCAAGTGCACTGCACTCGCAACCAAATGGGGAAAATGATTATTTTTCTGACCCTACTGACAGATATTTGTTCTTGTTTAAAGCACAAACTCACTTTTCAGAAAAGAAGACTTAAGTCAATTTGCTTCTCAAGTAAATGTATTTTTATTTAAGAATGTTTAGATATTTGTACTGGAAAACAAGAAAAAAATACTGAGGAAGAATCTGGCCTGTTCTTTCTTTTAGACACGTACACACAAAATGTGCCCACATGAAGGACTTGAGCTTCACTTCACAGGCTCAAATGCCAGAGAGATCTGTGCCATTTTAACAGCCGTCCGTGAGCCAACATCGCTGCCCTTCGTCACGACTCTCACTGACACAGTAAACTGATTGGATGCTGATTGTACTTGTTACTATGCTTCTCATCTCAGGCCTTTATCTGGGCGAGTGCCTCGTCGTCTCTAGGGTACGTGTTTTATAGGCTTGTTAACCACACTGAATAACAAGAAATGAGGCAACAGAATGATAAAAGTTTGATTTCAAGATATAAACCAGGGCTGGAACTAATATGTCTTTCATTAAAGCACTTACGCTACAGAATTTAAAGGGTTCTACTTCGAGACTGACGATTTCCGCACTGTTTTTTCATTATAAACTTGTTAAAAATCTTTCACCGCGGCACTATTCTTTTTTATTAATTGCATTGCCCAAATCCCCTTGCAGATACAGCAGATGTATGCATGTCACCCTACTGTAAGGCTCATATTTATTCTCATCCTGATATTAAATATCTCCGAGATGAATCACTGTCAGGGACCAATTTAGAATTTGGCCGCCAAGGACGGAGAAGGTGACGGCAGATCCGAGTGGACAGGATCTCTCTCAGTACCTGCTTTATTAAATGATGCACAGTGTTTTGAGACCTGTATGAAACGCAAAAGCTGTCGGTGGTCTGCATCCTCTAGGAGAGACTATGGGAGTCCTATACAGATACTTGCTGCTCAGCCCATTCTTCTAGACTCCTCACAAGACGTGGAAGTCCACAAAGACCTCATTACTACGTGCTCAAGGCTTTATGCAGTTCCTCTGTCAATAAGAACGCATGAGGTGGTTCATGAGGTGTACACAGACTGTTTAGACTGGACATTTTTTCAACTGAATGATTCATGACGCTCGGTTCCATTAGTGGTTCTTAACTCTTTCCCTGCCATTGACAAGTTTTTCCGGCAATCTGTTATGCAGTAGGGGGCGCTGTTACGCATCTTCTGAAATAGTACAGCATCTCCGGATCTAAAAACAAGCGAAGACGATGCCAGAAACCAGAAGGAGCCGATAGAATCCAATCCGGATGAAGTATTTGACACAAATGTGATTTTCTCAGCTTTTTGTTCGAAATGTTGCATTTCGACTCCTGAACAAATGACTTTTATAAGCAAGTGTCAGTGAATAAAAAACAGTGTGTGTAACTTTCAATTCCCAAACGAATGACTCTTACGAACCAGTTCTTATTATTGAAACAAAAGCATACAGTGCATTTTGATTACTGAATTAATGACTCTTATGAGTTGATTCTTTGTAGTGAATCAAAAACACTTGAATGATTCTGTTAGAGTCATTACTGTTTTTCAGACTCCCAAGTTATGGCGAACTCTGAGGACGTCATCAAATCTTATTCCCTCGACATGACAAGTGTGTGTGTTGCGTCCAAAGATGAATCATGTATAGCTTTGATCATAACACAATTATGGACCACTGTTATAATAATATACGATTCAACGATTGTCCCCATGTGTAAAAAAAATAAAAAAAGACATGAAATTACCAATATAACCATTAGATGGCTGCAGAGGATCACTTATTGGCTCATTAGCCATTTCCACTCCCTAACATTGCACGTTTTGCTTTTGAAATTATTTCTAGATATTATTAAAGCACTATTATAACATCAGAAGAGCATGTGGGCGGAGTCTCTCGACAAGCGCACTGCACTCGCAACCGAATCAACACTGTACACAAATACACTGTTACTGAGTGATCAGATAGATGTTATTAAAACATCTATTTGTAGGAAAGGTCAAAAAGTCTCATGAAAAACAAAAACTTTTCTTCAAATTGCGAATGAAATTACACAGACAGCGAGTAAAGAGTGCATCCTTTATAATCACTGAAGCTGTCAGTCATTTATTTACATCATGTCTCCGCTCTGTTTTTTTTTATAATGTGAGGACTTAGTAAACTTGGGCTAAACAAACTCATTCAGCGTTACTGAGCAACTGGTCACTTACACACCTCTCTCTGATATCGTGTGATATCACAGAAATGCCTGTGATTGGTTACAATACTCAACACTGCAAAATCACGTTGTAAATAGAAACCTTTGCAGCACCACTGAACTTACACGACACGAATATAACAACCAGATCACTTTATGTTACTTGCTTTTCTCTTTTATTAAACAATTACAAATTATGTTACACGTAGTAATGTAATGCTGTTAATCCTGCACTAAAATTATATTAATGTGTTAAGAAGTGCTGAAATGTTCCCAGCATTTTACTTCTCCAGTTGTATTGAAATGCTTTTATTTGGCACTAAAGCAATGTCAGCCTCTTCCTGAGAATCATGGGTGATGTATCACTGTAAAAGGAACAAGACTATAGGGTTGCAATAGATGGTTGCAAATAAGAAGGTTTTCTGCCTTACCCCCGCTGAGCATCAGCGCACACTTGCATGTGCAGTTGTCATTGTCCATGTCTTTAGTGCTGAAGTCAGCGCCGTGGATGGCCAGACTGCTCTGCCTGCCTGCCGTCCCGCTGTGGCTCTTCAGGAACAACCTGAGACAGAGGGAGGACAGGAAAAAAGAGAGCAGAGAGAGAGACTTTTCAAACAAGGAGGCCTTGAACAAGAAAATTTATTGCCAGAAACATCCATGAGCGATTTATGCAGAATACCTTCACACTCATGACCCCCGTTTCCACTCGTGAGAGTTAGCATCGGTTTTTATGCTTTTTTACATGTTCAGCTTTCTTTAGTTTGAGCATGAAAAACCATAAGTAGTTTCTCTGAACTCCCTGAAATGTCTCCAGTGTACACTCTAAAAAAACTATTTTAGTATATAGTAATTTTGGGTTATAGATGGGTTAAATAAAACTACCCAGCAGGTTAGGTAAACATTTAACAATCCAAATGCTGGGTTTGTCCATTTTCAACCCAACTTGGGTTATTTTTAACCCAGCATTTTGTGCAGTGTGTTGAAACTGGCTGTTATTGTAAGGGGCGGGACATTTCCCCAAACACCAATCACAACACACTGCTCCAGCCGACCAATCAGAGCGCATTGTGCTTTTCAGAAGGAGGGGCTTCATAGAGACAGAGCGTTACTGACAGACTGGGAAGAGAGGAGCTGCAACAATGGAGAACATGAGGAAAATAATGAAGGAAAACCTGTAGATCCCAAAAACAAAAGGGCATAATAAGGCCTCTTTAAACACACTGGCTGGGAAACCCCATACCATATAATCCAGACAACAAAGCGCACTTAAAAACCACACAGAGCTTGAAACTCAACCCCAGCCATCCACACTTGAGGATTTCAACCGCAAATTCACAACCTATGACCTTCACTTAATGCAGGCTTGGTTTCAAACGCTTAATTTTATGCAGCATTGACGCCCAGAGTTTGGTGGTTAAAGGATGGCCTTTGATTTTCCCATCTTGCTTCACTGTATCACCCATAGTTCTGCCCAAGGTCTTAACCTGAGGGTTATTACCCCTCTGACTAGTCTTTTTTTTATCCAAAGTGTCACAATCTAAGCCAAAAAAGTATACTGCATCGGCATGCCAGCAATGAAAGGAACACCAAATGAAACATGTTCGGCCCACAAAATCATTTCCTGAAAGTCATCACCACAAATAAGATCAGACAACAGAGAGTGAGCTTTATAAACCTCTTCTAAGATGAATCTTGGAAAGCGACTTGGAAAATGTATTTTAGGGATGTCCAAAGAGGCCAGTGATGCAACAACAGGCATTCCAGGCCAAGCGTGTGATTGTCGGACTTATTGTTAAGTGGGATTTTTTTTTCCAATGTTTTGTCCCTCGCACTTCATCCATCTCAGAGACTTTCTTGTAACAAGCTGCCTAATCACTTCAAAACCACCCACATCAAATACTGGTTGCAAACATTGTTCGGTGACATCATGCTCATTAAGATGAAGTGCATTGTTGCGGTCTCTAAATAAAGATAAATGGACTGCTTGTTCGTGGTTTCTGCATATGCTCTATGCCAAACCGATGTATTCTGTTCTTTGCTGACACTAAAGACTTCATTTTTACATCCTATATTAAGACACAAGTGCAATACTGATTGTTCAGAAAGACAGCATGATTAACTTATTATGCACAGTTTCTGTCGTACAAGATTGTCAACTTGTCAACACTCAGATTTTGAGAGGAAATAAACTTCCTCAGATTTGAACAGCAGACGCAAACGTTGCTGCATAATTTGACTTGTATCTCTGCTTTTAAAAGTAAAATTTTCACGTCTTTATAGACATTGGTTATAGGGTACACTCTGAAAAATGCTGGGTTAAAAACAAGGTTGAAAATGGACAAACCCAGCAATTGAGTTGTTTTAACCCAGCAGTTGGGTTAAATGTTTGCTCAACCTGCTGGGTAGTTTTATTAACTCAACTATTATTTAAAAATTATAGTAATTATGTGTCTGGTTTTTAATTTCCAACCTATTTTGGGTTCATTTTAAGCCAGTCATCATAATTTTTAATCAGCTGAGTTAAATAAAACTACCCAGCATGTTGGGAAACCATTTAACCCAACCACTGGGTTAAAACAACCCAATCGCTGGGTTAAATCCTGGGTTCAAAAAACCCAACCGCTGGATTAAAACAACCCAATCACTGGGTTAAAACCTGGGTTCAAAAAACCCAACCGCTGGGTTAAAACAACCCAATCGTTAGGTTAAAACCTGGATTAAAACAACCCAATCGTTGGGTTAAAACCTGGGTTCAAAAAACCCAACCGTTGGGTTAAAACCTGGGTTCAAAAAACCCAACCGCTGGGTTAAAACAACCCAATCGTTGGGTTAAAACCCCCCAAAAATGAAATCATGTAGTTAAAACCTGGGTTCAAACAATCCAATCGCTGGGTTAAAACAACTCAATCGTTGGGTTAAAACCTGGATTAAAACAACCCAATCATTGGGCTAAAACATCCCAGGTTTTAATAGTTTGGGGGTGGCAAGACTTTTAAATGTTTTTGAAAGAAGTGTTTTCTGCTTAACAAAGCTGCATGTATTTGATCAAAAATACAGTTAAAATAGTGAAATATTATTACTATTTAAAATACGTTTTCACCATGTAAAGTGTAATTTATATCCAGTGATCAAAGCTGAATTTTCAGCATCATTACTCCAGTCTTCAGTGTCACATGATCCTTCAGAAATCATTCTGATATGATGATTTGATGCTAATTTCTGATTATTATCAATGTTAAAATCAGCTTAATATTTTTGTGGAAACTGTGATACATTTTTTTTTTTTCAGGATTCTTTGATGAATAGAAAAAAAAATGCATTTATTTGAAACGGAAGACATTTGTAATATTATAAATGACTTTAATGTCACTTTTGACCACTTTAATGCGTCCTTGTTAAACAATTAAACAAACAGCAAATGTTTTTAATGCTAATGTATATTAACAGATGTGAAGGTGCTTTTCTACAGTGTTGCTCTCTGTTTGTATTGTATTGAAAAGTATTAAAAAAAAAATCGTAATTTCTCTGTGAGAAACAACCATGATCAAGGTCCTCACACACATGACCAGGTGAATAAACACACACCTGCTCACCTCCAGTCACCACAGCTTCAAGCGGGCTGACTGAAAGTGTCCGAGTTCACAAAAGAGCAGCAGACTTGTGCGTTTTCCCACTAATGTCACGCTCTGGCTTCAGTCTGAGCTCAAACATCTGCATGGCCAACAGGACACAGTTCATCTTGACTTCTTCTCACCAGCCTTAATGAATTTTTGCTGAATCAGTCCAAGCCTTACTAGGAAAAAGCTGTGATGAAAACTGAGAATGGAATGAGATTTATTTGGTGTTTCACAACAGCAGCCCAGGGGAAGTGTGTCCTGTCATTTTATTTTCCTAATATGAACTGATGGCAGTTTGGTAACGTTCCTCACCGGATGATGTTTATGCAGAGTAAAAGAGGATGTATGGATGTTTTTCCTTGTTGAAATCTGATGATGAAATCATGTGGAACAATGCTCCACAAACCTAAACTATTATTCGGCAACACAGCCTAAAAGAGACGCACTGCAAAAACAGATTATTTTTGACTTGCTTTTCATTAAAAATATCGAGAAATTCTTAAATCATTTACTTGAGGAGCAAAAACAAAAAACAAAATCCTGAGTGCCATAGGGGTCCATGCATCCTTTGATCAAAGCAGAATTCCTTGCCAAAAACGGAAAATAAAAAGCCTTATATATCGCTTCCTCTCGGCGGCTGTGGGACATGTCAAAACTCATCATGTAAGCGCAGTGTGATAAGCGCGAGGCCCACCACGATCGCTCCTGCCGTACGCATTAAATCCGTCACGTCCCATCGGAAACATTCAACGGTCCTGCAGCGGCGGTATTTCTTTAATTCGGTAATGTGACGGTGGAGTTTAAGCTGCCTCTGAAAACATAATAAATACACAGAACCTTACGTTGCACTGCAAATATTCTTAAATCAAGATCCATTTACTGAAAAAAAACCCAAACTGACTGAAGATTGTTCTCTGAAAAATGCCTTAAAAGTTCATTTTCATCTTGTAGGTGAAAGTGACAATTGCTATACTTTCTGACCTCATTTAGAAACAGCATTGAGCAAATCATGTACAAAAACTGGCTGTCAATAAAGGAGATCTTTGAATTGCATCTGTGTGCCGTTTTGTTGACAGCACTCTGGAAGGACGCTGTGATATTGATAGTACACACTTTTAATGTTTCAGCAGAGAGTTCACAGCCGACAGCGTGTTTGTGCCAAGACCTCCATACAAAACTCACACCAGACACAGCTGAAGAGATCTTCGCAAAATCTGTGGATTTCAAACTTGGCTGGACGAAGGAGATATTAAATCAAGATCATTTCATCTGCTTCAAGAACAAACATATACAGTGCCAATTAAGTGTCTTCAGGACCTGAAAAGCACATGTTGCTGTATAACCTCACTGGTGCCTGTGGATATACGGTCACTCCTGGTACTCAGTGCTGTATTACAGCTACAGTGTCTATGTGCTTTACTGGAGACACATAACACCGCTTTGATTCAGGTGCCTTTCAGTTTGTGTCAATGAGACACACACACACACAAAAAAACAATTTAAAAAAAAAGTTTTTGTTTTCATCCCCTCACTGGATTTGACCATAACATTGAGAATTAGTTCTTCTATTTCAAGACTGATTTCAAAAACAAAGTCAAGGACACTGTGAGCAGTAAAACATTTCAATATTGAAGCTCCACTGAGTATTTTTTGGCTTGTAGCTGCTGCTTGCCTTCTTTAAAAACGAGTTTCTTTGCCCTGAGTTACTCTGCACCTCATTCTCTCTCCTAAATTAAAGCTTAAAGCATATTTCATTCCAAACTCCCACACAAACACACTCATGCTAAGAAGGTCCCCATCGTGAGATGCCATACTGCTAGTTTTTAACCAGCAAGACTTAATGAATCAGCTCCACTAGTAAACACTGTGGCTCTCTGGCACAAACCAGCCTGGACTGAGCTGGTCTTCTCTGCAGGGATTCACACACTCCACTCCATCAATATACAAAGCAGCCGTGTAAACACAGGCGGAGTCTGGGAGTCTGTCAGTGTTGTGGGCATTGGCTCTGGGTCAGTGGCGTCCGGCCCAGGAATATGAACAAGACTGACCCCCGGCATGACCCCATCCTACAGGGAAAACAAGGCTGTGGCAGCACTGACCTACACTCTTAGAAGAAATAGTTCAGTTGGACTTTATTTCAATAGACTAACTGCAACGTCACTGTCAAGTGGAAAACTTTTATCTCCATATTTTTTAAATAAATCATTACTATCGGTCACCCTTTACATCTCTCTGTGGGTTTTGCAAATATTTAACCAATGAAAAGTATTAAAAACAGCTTGTGACTAAACCTTGTAACTCCATTGTCAGTCAAACCTCATAACTCCGCCCCTCTGCAATGCACCATAGAGTTCTAAATAGAACCCCACGGAACCTTTTTTCGAAGATTGTATCCTTGTGTAGTTTCACCCTAGAAACAAAACACTGCGCTCTCCCAAATTCCAGCTCACATAAAACATTATCACATTATGATAAAAAAATCTAATTCATTTTGAATTATGGTCAAATATCATTTTTCAGCTCCTCCTTATTGGAGTATCTAGATAAAATGCTTCTGCTCGGCTGGAGATTGTAATTTATGATCACATCCAATATAGTGATGTAGAGCACTGTATAGGTGCCAAACTAACATTACCAGTGTTGATCTTTAGAAGCAATTACGCTCAAGATCCATTTAGCTGATTGTTACACTCGCTGAAATGAAGGAGCTTCAGGATTCATAAGCAAAGTAAACATGACTGTAATAAGAGCCGGTGTTTATCAGCAGCATCTCACAATCGTCAAGAAATTAAATACACAATATAAATGGTGTAATGGGTATTTTTCCTCATTCCGCATGTCACTTTTCTCTTTTCCTGAACTTAAATAATATATACACAAAAGTCTTGCCTTTTCAACATTATTTATGTATTTATTTATTATGTTTTTAAGCATAAAATGCAGTTGTTTTTTCCTGCCTCCAGGTATTATAAACCTACTTATATGAAATGGTCAGATAAACAATATGCATCTTTGTGTATATGCTATATATATATTTCCTTCACTCTTATGTATTTCTCTTAATATCATATTTTCTAGTGAGTGTAGTGTCACAGTCATTGATCATTTTCACATTCGCTGTCATGGTCTGAAAACTGTTGTAATTTCCATTGCACAAGCCTAAAAAGTGTGTATCGGGCAGAGCTGTGGTCAGTTAGCGCCACTGAGGCGTATAACATTACGCTGCAATAGCTGTAGATAACTAGACCTGAGGTTTACCAGAAGAATGCACAAGACCTGGAAAAAACATATATAGTTGGAAAGATTGTTTTTTTCCCATGCCAAAGTCAGATTTTCATCTTGTTTGAGTGTTTACACTAGAGTATATCTCAAAATACACTTGATTTTTTTGCTGAAATATTCTTGACTTAACTTCATATTGTAGTACAAAGGTTAAAAACACACACACACACACACACAAACACAGTAGTGTGCATATTAACATTATCAGAATAATATATAAAAAGTGACTAAGGAATAAAAATGATCTCAGTTTAACCGTAACATTACAGATTTATTATTGAAATGATTAAAGTGTCAAGTCTAATATGTATTTGTAATGTCACTGTCTAATAATGCTGACTGATTTGTTGGATCACACCTCTCACTCTCCTCACATACCCACAATTATTGCCTCGGACCTTTGCACAAACTTGGTTACATGAAATAAAAAAGAGATCGTCATTATTTGAAATTTATTGTGCTGAGCATGGTATACATTCAGCCAAGTGCTCTTTGCTCGCTTCAACCTTTACCCTGTGTGTAGTTTGGAAATCATTAGGACCAAAGAAAGGTAATAAACTTGACAGTTACTCCTATTCGTGATTTAGGTTTTGGGATTACGCTCCACTGTTTCTATGAGCAATTACTGCTGTTCTAATACCAACTCTTTTAGCTTTAAATTTAGGCAAATGTAAGTGGCTGGCAAATATTTCCTGACTGGAAAGTCTCCACATTGTTTCTGAAAAATACGAATGCTTGTGCGTTGTAATATGTTAAGCTTTAAATTATCCTTTGTGGATTCATGCACACACTTGCAGAATTTTAAAGGGCTTTTATGTGCCATGTCCGCATTATGTGTGTGTGTGCATGTGCATATGTACAGTATGTGTGCGTGAATTAAGCACAACTGGATCCTGATATGCTGGTGAAGCCGCCAAGCTCCTTAAATAAAATGTACTCGCCCTTATGTCATTCCCAACATGATTTCTTTCTTCTGTGGAATACAAAAGAAGGCATTAAAAAAAAAAAAGTCTCACACTGCGTCCAAAATGGCATAGTACATACAGCAATTGGATTGAAACTTGCTTTGTGACTGTAAAAAAAGTATATTCTATATAGTATGAATGTTGCCATCATCATGTGACCAACCAGCGTCAGTGGGCTATTTTTTGAATACTATGTATTCTGACAGCCTACTTGTTACAATCATCAGCTGGAGTGCCTTTGATTGCCACCAGAGGGCACTTCACCTCAGACTATTTCCATTCTGTCATGGACTTCATTACCCATAATTCACTGCCCAGTCTACGCCACCATGATGGTTTTCAGCTGCATCTTATTACCTCATCAGTCTCACTCATTCATTGCTCAGAAATGCAGTAGTGACACATACACAATGACTGACACAAACACAGGGCTTATAAAGGCAAACACTACAAAAAAGAGTTTCTTCCTCTGTATTTTTATCTTGCTTTCCAGTACAAACATCTAAACAATCACAATACATTTACTTGTGAAGCAAAATGACGTAAGATATTAAGTCTTGGTTTCTGAAAAATAAAATATCAGTTTTTGTTACCCAAATCCTGGGTCAGACGTAACAACCCAGTTTTGGGTAGTTTTTGTGTTACCCAAATCCTGGGTCAGACGTAACAGCCCAGTGTTTGGGTAGTTTTTGTGTTACACAGATCCTGGGTCAGACGTAACAGCCCAACGTTTGGGTAGTTTTTGTGTTACCCAGATCCTGGGTCAGACGTAACAACCCAGCGTTTGGGTAGTTTTTGTGTTACCCAGATCCTGGGTCAGACGTAACAGCCCAGTGTTTGGGTAGTTTTTGTGTTACACAGATCCTGGGTCAGACGTAACAGCCCAACGTTTGGGTAGTTTTTGTGTTACCCAAATCCTGGGTCAGACGTAACCACCCAGTGTTTGGGTAGTTTTTGTGTTACACAGATCCTGGGTCAGACGTAACAGCCCAACGTTTGGGTAGTTTTTGTGTTACCCAGATCCTGGGTCAGACGTAACAGCCCAGCGTTTGGGTAGTTTTTGTGTTACCCAGATCCTGGGTCAGACGTAACAACCCAGCGTTTGGGTAGTTTTTGTGTTACCCAGATCCTGGGTCAGACGTAACAGCCGGCGTTTGGGTAGTTTTTGTGTTACCCAAATCCTGGGTCAGACGTAACAACCCAGCGTTTGGGTAGTTTTTGTGTTACCCAGATCCTGGGTCAGACGTAACAACCCAGCGTTTGGGTAGTTTTTGTGTTACACAGATCCTGGGTCAGACGTAACAACCCAGCGTTTGGGTAGTTTTTGTGTTACACAGATCCTGGGTCAGACGTAACAACCCGGCGTTTGGGTAGTTTTTGTGTTACACAGATCCTGGTTCAGACGTAACAGCCCGGCGATTGGGTATTTTTTGTGTTACCCAGATCCTGGGTCAGACGTAACAGCCCGGCGTTTGGGTAGTTTTTGTGTTACCCAGATCCTGGGTCAGACGTAACAACCCGGCGATTGGGTATTTTTTGTGTTACCCAGATCCTGGGTCAGACGTAACAGCCTGGCGTTTGGGTAGTTTTTGTGTTACCCAAATCCTGGGTCAGACGTAACAACCCAGCGTTTGGGTAGTTTTTGTGTTACCCAGATCCTGGGTCAGACGTAACAACCCAGCGTTTGGGTAGTTTTTGTGTTACCCAGATCCTGGGTCAGACGTAACAACCCGGCGATTGGGTATTTTTTGTGTTACCCAGATCCTGGGTCAGACGTAACAGCCTGGCGTTTGGGTAGTTTTTGTGTTACCCAAATCCTGGGTCAGACGTAACAACCCAGCGTTTGGGTAGTTTTTGTGTTACCCAGATCCTGGGTCAGACGTAACAACCCAGCGTTTGGGTAGTTTTTGTGTTACACAGATCCTGGGTCAGACGTAACAACCCAGTGTTTGTGGGGCAGTTCCCCCACAGAATGCGAGCCATCTCTGGCATGAGATCCAGCGCCATTACGGTGAAAACAGGACAACAGAGACTGGTCCATTACACATTACACTAAATGTTTCATTTTTACTTCTAATACTTGTTAAACGAGCTGGTTCTGTGGAGTATTTAAAAAAAAAAAGTTTAGAATGTCAACTAGCCTGTAACTAATGTAACCTATGCCTAAACCAGAACACAAACCACACTGGAACAGCATAAAAATTCCTTCACATAAAAAAAAAAAAAAAAAAAATCAGGCTGTAAACATTTTTGCTGTCGCTGCTGGGATTTAAAAGCGCCCGTACTAGATAGGCATATCTTCATAGTGCATCTACAGGTTGTGCTTTTTATATACACAAAGTAAAAAGGTTGTCAGGTTGGAATCTGAAGGTCTAATCTGAATTTCCAGAAGTAGCAACCTCTTGCACACTTTGTGTTTGGCCAAAGAAAGGGGTTGTATTCTCAAGAGGCAGTAAGTGATTACCATAGCATAACAGTTCAAGAGAACAAATCTATTTTTAGAGATGAGAATGCTGATTAGATTCCTGAAACTCTTCACCAGCACAGGCCACTACGGGCCAGCCAAGTGTGCAGGACGCCACGGACCGCCAGCCTGCTGAGATGCACAGATCTAAAGTGTTTGTAGGTGAACACCTGCCTGTGCGTGAGATACAAAGGCTGATTGTATTCTTTTTCTTTTCTTTTTTTGTATAGAAATCTAAGTGGTTAAAAGGGCTGAAAAGGGGGGAGCGTTTGGTGTGACACGTAACCCTATTTCAACCCCAGATGGAATTAAAACTTGCTTGATTCCTCCCCATAGTTTCATCCATGAAAAGCATTTATAGATCCCACAGAGAGTGAAACTATGAATGAACGCATGAACTTGAGGAATAACAACACTTTTATCTCATATTTTATCTGTGATGTTCCCAAAATCAAATATTATAATATGATATATATATATATATTATACACACATATATATACTTTTTTCTGCAATATTATAGACTTCCAAATCATCATATTAGAATGATTTCTGAAGGATCATGTGACACCGAAGACACAGTAATGATGCTGAAATAAATTACACTTTACTATATATTCACATAGAAAACCGCTGATTTAAATTGTAATAATATTTCACTAATTTTACTATAGGGTCATTCTGTGTCAAATCAACCAAATTTCCCTGGCTCAAATTTTTGATTTTGTTAATATTCTTTCTGAAGAAATATAAGCATAAATAGTGATGAAAGCCAAAATATTAAATGTCACAGATTTATATTTACTGCGTAATCCACCATTTTGTAGAGGGGGGTCAAAATGACAATTTTCACCTGAGGTTTGCAGGGGTGAAAATATGGCAGCATCATTATTTTATTTTTACACAGAGATTGGTAGGTCTATATGTCAAATCTGTTGACTTTATCAATCTTTGTTTCATTATATGCCAACGGTGACAGTTCAAAAATGGGGGGAAAAAAAGCACTTCTTGTGTTTTTTGCCTCAAGTTTGCATGCCTGTAACTCAAGAAGTATTAAAGATATCTTAATATCCTTTTAGATTCTGGTTCTTAACAAACTTTTCTTTTGGTATCTTCATTTTAAAGGCCCTCGATGGTTCAATCCCAGAGATATGGAGATCTTAATGCGGCTCCATGAGTAAACTGTTCACATTTTCAGTGGTCAAAAACCAAATGTGGGTCACTTTGCGTACAGCTGATACTTATTTCTTTTAAAGAGGAATATCTGAAGAGCAAGTAATGTTGAAACTAGAAATGTATCTCGTGTTTTTCTTCTAAAATCTTCATTTTCAAGGAATTATATAGTTCAGTCTCATAGATATGGGGATCTCAAAGCAGATCAGTTCTTTGGTGAGCAGAAGAGGCTTAAATCTTACTGACCCTTAATATATATATATATTTATATATATTATATATTAAAATAATGAAGAGCAGAAAGTACCTGTAATTGTGTTTTTCACTGTCGATGTGGAAACTGTCATACTGAGAGAATGCCTGGTGTCCATCCCAGTCGGTCAGCTCCACACGGAGGGCAAACTGCCTCTGATTGGTCAGAATGTGCACAAACTCGTTTCCCAGCCAGTGCTCAGCCGACACGCTCCCAAAGCCCTAGAAGAGAGGGTGGACTCCAGGTCAGTTTAACTATCGACTCGGGTCACGGGAGGCCTTGGATGAGGCAGTGGGAAAGAAAATCCCATCCAAGATATTTCAAGCCTAATAGAATCAACACAGGGATGGAATTCTACAATTCATCATTTTCTGGAGATAATAATTACAGATTTCCAGAACATTTTGACACACGAGGGTATCAATAACCACTGGTCCATTTCTGAGCCTAAATGTTTAACGACTGCATCAGGTCTGGAAAGGCTGTGAGAAAACACTCTACATTATGACATGACATTTACAGTACTAATTTAGGATTTTTTTGTGTAATGCCAATGAAAAATGCAGAATTGTGTATACAGTATATAATTAAACATAGTGCATGACTTGAGTCTAGATGAGAAGCAGTATGTTGTCTCGTGTAATTTCTATGCACACAAACACACAGAGCAAAAAAATCATTTAACAGTCATTTTTTTGCTTCCAAAAGATATTTTGGACTGGTTTCCATGTGTGTAATGGATTCATTCAGCTCTAAACAGCTGGAAAAAGGCTTCTGAAACATGTCATAATGCAGTGCAGGTGCTGACAGTAATTATTACAGTGCAGCGTAACAAAAACATTTCCAAGTATGAATACAAATCTGTAATGAGTAACATCTGTAATTAGCTTTCTCTGCATTCCTCCCTGCTGCAGCCAAACGAACACATTCACAAGGTGAAGGCAGTGGACGGATTTTAACATACGCATCCCATCACGTATTATTTAACCCTGCATGGTACGAACTCAGTTCTGTATACGCATGTTTCTCCCCATTTGATTTTTTGACATAAATTTGCTCTAATAACAACAATTAAAAAAAAAAGGATAAATAGATAAATAAATAAGGATAAAAAAGAATAAATAGATAAGAATAAATAAATAAATAATAAAAAGGTGAACAAAGAAATAAATACATTTCCAATGAGGGAAATAGAAATCCTTAGTGCTGATCTGATCTGATTTTATTTTATTATTTAACTCTGTATGGTACAAATTTTCCCAGTTGATGTTTTTGACATAAATTAGCTCTAATAACAACAATAAAAAGGATGGATGGATGGACGGATGGGTGGATGGATGGACGGATAGGTGGATGGATGGACGGGTTGATGGGTGGATGGACGGACAGATGAATGATGGATGGATGGATGGATGGATGGATGGATGGATGGACGGATGGGTGGATGGACAGATAGGTGGATGGGTGGATGGATGGATGGACGGACGGGTGGACGGATGGGTGGATGGACAGATAGGTGTATGGATGGACGGGTTGATGGGTGAATGGATGGATAGATGGATGGATGGATGGACGGACGGGTGGACGGATGGGTGGATGGACAGATAGGTGGATGGATGGATGGATGGATGGATGGACGGACAGGTGGATGGATAAATGGACAGGTGGACAGATGGGTGGATGGACAGATAGGTGGATGGATGGATGGATGGACGGATGGATGGATGGACAGGTGGACAGATGGGTGGATGGACAGATAGGTGGATGGATGGATGGATGGATGGACGGATGGATGGATGGATGGATGGACAGGTGGATGGATAAATGGACAGGTGGACAGATGGGTGGATGGACAGATAGGTGGATGGATGGATGGATGGATGGATGGATGGATGGATGGACGGACAGGTGGATGGATAAATGGACAGGTGGACAGATGGGTGGATGGACAGATAGGTGGATGGATGGATGGATGGACGGATGGATGGATGGACAGGTGGACAGATGGGTGGATGGACAGATAGGTGGATGGATGGATGGATGGACGGATGGATGGATGGATGGATGGATGGATGGATGGACAGGTGGATGGATAAATGGACAGGTGGACAGATGGGTGGATGGACAGATAGGTGGATGGATGGATGGATGGATGGATGGATGGATGGACGGACGGATGGATGGATGGATGGATGGACAGGTGGATGGATAAATGGACAGGTAGACAAATGGGTGGATGGACAGATAGGTGGATGGATGGATGGACGGATGGATAGATGGATGGGTGGATGGACAGATGGGTGAATGATGAATGGATGGATGGATGGGTGGGTGGATGGACGGATGGGTGGGTGGATGGACGGATAGGTGGATGGATGGATGATGGATGGGTGGGTGGATGATGGATGGATGGATAGATGGAGGGGTGGATGATGGATGGATGGATGGGTGGGTGGGTGGGTGGATGGACGGATGGATAGATGGATGGGTAGACGGATGGGTGGATGGACGGATAAGTGGATGGATGGATGGACGGATGGACAGATGAACGGGTGGATGATGGATGGATGGATGGACAGACAGGTGAATGTTGAATGGATAGATGGATGGATGGGTGGATGATGGATGGATGGATGGATGGACGGGCTGATGGCTGAATGGTTGGACAAGTTGATGGGTGGATGGATGGATGGATGGACAGGTGAATGATGGATGGATGGATGGATTGGGGGTGTTGTTGGGTTGATGGGTGGATGGATGGATGGACGGGTGAATGATGGATGGATGGATGGATAGATGGATGGATGGATGGATGGATGGATGGACGGATGGGTGGATGGACAGATAGGTGGATGGACGGGTGGACGGATGGGTGGATGGACAGATAGGTGTATGGATGGACGGGTTGATGGGTGAATGGATGGATGGATAGATGGATGGATGGATGGACGGAAGGGTGGACGGATGGGTGGATGGACAGATAGGTGGATGGATGGATGGATGGATGGATGGATGGACAGGTGGATGGATAAATGGACAGGTGGACAGATGGGTGGATGGACAGATGGGTGGATGGATGGATGGATGGATAGATGGGTGGGTGGATGGACAGATGGATGGATGGATGGATGATGGATGGGTGAATGATGGGTGGATGGATGGATGGGTGGATGGGTGGACGGGTGAATGGATGGGTGGACAGGTGAATGATGGATGGATGGACGGGTTGATGGGTGGATGGATGGACGGGTAAATGATGGATGGATGGATGGATGGATGGATGGATGGACGGACGGGTTGATGGGTGGACGGGTGAATGATGGATGGATGGATGGACGGACGGGTTGATGGGTGGATGGGTGGACGGGTGAATGATGGATGGATGGATGGACGGACGGGTTGATGGGTGGATGGATGGATGGGTGGATGGGTGGACGGGTGAATGATGGATGGATGGATGGATGGATGGATGGATGGACGGACGGGTTGATGGGTGGACGGGTGAATGATGGATGGATGGACGGACGGGTTGATGGGTGGATGGGTGGACGGGTGAATGATGGATGGATGGGTGGAAAAAATAAATAGAGTAAAAAAAGTATGGATAGATGGATGGATGGATGGACGGATGGACGGACGGGTGGACGGATGGGTGGATGGACAGATAGGTGGATGGATGGATGGATGGATGGATGGACGGACAGGTGGATGGATAAATGGACAGGTGGACAGATGGGTGGATGGACAGATGGGTGGATGGATGGATGGATGGATAGATGGGTGGGTGGATGGACAGATGGATGGATGATGGATGGGTGAATGATGGGTGGATGGATGGATGGGTGGATGGGTGGACGGGTGAATGGATGGGTGGACAGGTGAATGATGGATGGATGGACGGGTTGATGGGTGGATGGATGGACGGGTAAATGATGGATGGATGGATGGACGGACGGGTTGATGGGTGGACGGGTGAATGATGGATGGATGGATGGACGGACGGGTTGATGGGTGGATGGGTGGACGGGTGAATGATGGATGGATGGATGGACGGACGGGTTGATGGGTGGATGGATGGATGGGTGGATGGGTGGACGGGTGAATGATGGATGGATGGATGGATGGATGGATGGACGGACGGGTTGATGGGTGGACGGGTGAATGATGGATGGATGGACGGACGGGTTGATGGGTGGATGGGTGGACGGGTGAATGATGGATGGATGGGTGGAAAAAATAAATAGAGTAAATCACCATCAAGGTTTCTTCAATATTTTTCCTAAAAGCCTCTCTCAAGAAACACTGCGCACTCGTCTTGTCTTTTCCATTAAACATTTTTATGGTCATTTATGCCCCGAAAAGAAGAAGTACAAATCATAAGTGGGTTATTTATGCACTTATACAATTGTATTAAGGTCAGTACTTCCAAATAAATGAATGAATGTAATAGAATTGATGTTAGTATCTATAAACATTCTGAAGGAGTGAAAGCATCAGAGCCGTTCCAGTTCAGATCTGCCATATGGAAACAATGCAGCATATTTTCCACTGCGGTAGAGCATTGTCGTACGGCAACATCAATATTTCTGTAAAACTGTCATGATGTAGAAGAAACAGGGAATGTATTTAATAGAGCAA
>CM074448.1:915000-957500 GCA_037101425.1 Elopichthys bambusa | reverse complement strand
GCCAAACAGAACATGACAAACACGTGATTTCCACTTCAACAAGACGGCAATAATTCAGACTAATGATATTTGAACAAACTCCTCAGAACCTGCAGGTGACAGATATTCATCAAGAGCTCTGAGAAATAATTTACATCAACCTCCATGGATGTAATAAGAGAGGGAATGTTATGGATCTGGACCAGAAGCAACTCATAAAAGTCATACAGCACGCACACACACACACACACACACACACACACACACACACTCACACACAAATATTATATATATATATATGAAGAATTCAGATGCAAAGTGCAGTCTGAAATTTTCTTCTAAAATAAGTATTTTTATCAAACTCAAACATAAACATATACATAGAGTTAAGGTTGTGATTACATTCACTTCTACATTCACTTAATAAAATTAAAATAAAATAAAATAAAATGCAGCCAAAGTTGTGATTACATTCACTTGTATTTAAAATAAAAAATAAAAATAAAAAATACATAAAACAAATGCAAAATGCAAATAATAAAATAAAATTATAATAAAAAATAAATAAATAAATAAAATAATAAAATAAAATAAAATGCAGCCAAGGATGTGATTACATTCACTTCTATTTAAAAATACATAAAACAAATGCAAAATGCAAATAATAAAATAAAATAAAATAAAATAAAATAAAATAATAAAGTAAAATAAAATAAAATAAAATAAAATAAAATAAAATGCAGCCATGATTGTGATTACAATCAATTATATTTAAAGTAAAATAAAAAAATAATAAAATGAAATGTTAAAAAATAAATAAATAAAAAATGGTCAAGGTTGTGATTACATTCACTTTATTTACATTAAATATATATATATATATATATATATATATATATGTTTAGTGATGTAATAACATAATAGTAATGTTTCCAAAGTTTTGACCAGTACTATATGTGTGTGTATATTATATATATATATATATATATATATATATAGTACTGGTCAAAAGTTTGGAAACATTACTATTTTTTGAAAGAAGTCTCTTCTGCTCATCAAGGCTGCATTTATTTGATCAAAAATACAGAAAAAAACTGCAAAATTGTGAAATATTTTTACAATTTAAAATAATGGTTATCTATTTTAATACACTTTAAAATATAATTTATTTTTGTGATCAAAGCTGAATTTTCAGCATCATTAATAATATTATATTATAATTAAACAATGTAATAATATTTTTTATTATTTAAAATTTGTTTGTTTTACAAATAAATGCAGAAGAGACTTCTTTCAAAAGCATTAAATATAGTAACGTGTCCAAACTGCATGACTGAATGCATAACTGTGATTGACAGTGAGTATTTATTTCTTCAGCTTCTGTCATGGAGGGATGTGTATAAATCTGTCTGTATCTAATGTCTGTTTCATGCTACAAACCCATTCAAACAACTCGAAATATGTAAGCATAGCAGAAAATATTAATGTTGTAAAATATTGTACGCTGTGGAATAAGTCTTCAAAAACAAACACTGTCAGTCTTCCTGTGAGTTAATGGAATTGGCAAATTCAAAATAGTGTATCAGTTTTCATGCAATATTTCAAATCTGGTCAGAATTATTTAGAGATTAAAAAGTACAGCAAGTTCTTCGGTGTGTTTTCAACATAATCTTCTGACTGACGTTCTTCCGAGTGTGAAAGTGTTTTAATCAAACAGCTGCGTCTCTTTCCATCTGCAGACAATTATACACCGCCAATATTTTGAAACCAAGCAAGAGTCTGCGGACAAAATACTACAAGCTATAAATTTCAAGTTCCTGTTATAACAAGTGGTTTATATTTACCCACCGTGTCCCAGTTATAGAAGGAAATTCCTTCCGATTCCCCTCTGCTTTTTTCTCTCGCTGCTAAAGACTGCAGCTCAGTTTTCACACTATTGTTGTTTCTGTTGGGACTCTTTAAGAACAGGAGATGTCACTGCTAAGAGAGACGTGTCGGGGCTGTTTAGGCAGAACTTTGATCCCTGTCGCGGGACGGAGGGCTCGGCCAGGCAACCCTTCGTTCAGGGATATTATTCCTGCCACTTCGGTAAAGGATTGAGTGTCAGTGACAAGATCTCCCGCTGTGACGGGCTGACGGAGGGGAGTTTCACACCGCAGCGTCTAACACAACAAAAGCCCAGCTGTGTCAGACGACGATTTACTGCTTATAACCGGAGAGAGAGAGAGACAGCCGAGCTACGCCACTGAGAGAAAATAAAGCCTGTTTACTGTAGATTCAAATGAAAACAAATATCATCATGATTACATCAATAAATGGTGTAATTATTATTATTGCACATTTAAATTAATATATATGGAAAATATAATGATTCAGACACTTTGATCTGACCATTTAAGATTCATTTGAACTCTGAGATCTTGTCATATTTTATTACCATTTTTTTTAACTATAGTGAATAAACTATTAATGAATGAAATGTTCAAGGTGTCTGAATACATTTTAGTTTGACTATATATATATATATATATGATTACATTACCATAAAATAAATTAAGAAAT
The DNA here is from genome assembly GCA_037101425.1 of Elopichthys bambusa. Lineage (NCBI taxonomy): Eukaryota > Metazoa > Chordata > Actinopteri > Cypriniformes > Xenocyprididae > Elopichthys > Elopichthys bambusa. The sequence goes on along the minus strand of CM074448.1, from coordinate 954,959 downwards.
TAATAAAATAAAATTGTATATATATAAACAATAAAAAAACTGAATGCTTGTAACTGCACATTCAAATAAAAAATATGGGAAAAGAAAGAATGAATGAATGAAAGTCTAAATAAAATAAAAGCCTAATGGTTATTACTGCACATCTGAATAAATATATGGAAAAATATAATACAATATGATTAACGATAAGATTAAATAAATAAATATAAAAATAAATAAAATTCTAAGGCTTATTATTGCATATTTGAATAAATATATGGAAAAAAATATAATACAATAACATTAAATAAATAAATAAAAAAAAGCTTATTACTGTACATTGAAAAAAAATAACTGGGAAAAAAAAAATCTGTATTTTAATAAATAAATAAATAAAATGTAATGTTTATTATTGCACATTTATGTAAATATAAATGGGAAAATATAATGATTAAAATAAGATAAAATAAATAATAATAAAATCAATAAAATAAAAACCTAACGCTTATTATTGCACATCTGAATAAATATATGGAAAAATATAATACAATATGATTAACGATAAGATTAAATAAATATATAAATAAAATCCTAATGGTTATTATTGCACATTTCACAATGTGAAAAATATAATACAATAACATTAAAAAAAATTAAAAACAAAAATGCTTATTACTGTACATTGAAAAAAAAAATAATTGGAAAAAAAAAATCTATATTTTAATAAATAAATAAATAAAATGTAATGTTTATTATTGCACATTTGGGAAAATATAATGATTAAAATAAGATAAAATAAATAATAATAAAATCAATAAAATAAAATTCTAATGCTTATTATTGCATATTTGAATAAATATAATACAATAAGATTAACAATAAGATTATATATATATATATAATCCTAATGGTTATTATTGCACATTTCACAATGTGAAAAATATAATACAATAACATTAAAAAAAAAAAAAATGCTTATTACTGTACATTGAAAAAAAAATAATTGGAAAAAAAATCTATATTTTAATAAATAAATAAATAAAATTTAATGTTTATTATTGCACATTCAAAAAACAAAAAAAACTCATCATGATAAGAAAGTTATTGTAATGATTTATGGAATAATTTGAAATGCTCAATCTTTCTCTTCTGTTGAGTTTGGAGTTTGCTCTATCTGATGCTGAGAATTACACTGAGATGTTTTCAGAACAGGGACATCTGACAGCGTCTGGAGGAGCAGCTTTACATGTAAATCTCAGCTAAACTGCGGTAAATGGAGCTATTAAACAGCTTGTGTCCTGGCTCATGAAATTATCTCCACAATATTTATTTACATTTGAATTCTTGGTGGTTCAGTTGGGACTTTTATTTGGAACGAGTTTATGTGAAAAGAACATCCAAGTAGAGAGATTTTATAAATCAGGATCCTCCACATACTCGCGGACTCAAAATAGAGTTTAAACTAAAATCCCAGAGCGACGTGTTGGCAAAACCGAAACTCAACCGCACACAACTACTGAAGACAAAGTCTGATTCCTTCAAACGCACAGAGAGACCGTGAGAATAATGAGCATCAGCTCAGTAATGAGTATATTTAAGAATATTTCCTAAACCATAAAACATTTTAATCACAATATGAGCATAAACCCAAAAATCAATTTATATTTACATTCAGCACTGAGTCACAGTCGGTGCTTTTTAGACAGAAAACAAGACATTCCTCACTAAAAATGATTGATACCACTGAGTAAATAATAATTAGCAACTAGGGATTTATTACAGCCATCCAAAGAGGAAAAGAGTTATAATGCAATCTAATGATGCAAAAGTTATATTTTTCATAATAACCCTTAATAGTGCAATTATTGCATTATGCAATTGCAATTATAAACTCACTGCAAAAATGCTTTGCAACGTTTTAAAACCATTAAATCTCTTGTTTTGATGCACATTAATATTTAATTTATAACTTTATTTTATATATATATATATATATATATATATATATATATATATACAATTAAAATACATTTTTTAATACACTTTATAATATATATATATATATATAAATTAATTTATATATAAATTAAAATAAAAATACTATTAAAATTACAAAATTATATATATGTAATTTTGTAATTATTTATATAATTAATATGTATAAATATTTATAATGTTTTACAATGTCTTATTCATGTTTGAATGAGAAAAACAGCAGTATTTCTCCTTCACTAGCTTTACTAGAACATTGTTTCGTAAAAAAGTCATGATTGCAGACAGGCAATCTAATAGACCTACGGAGCCTTTCTTGCCACCTATCCGGACGGGCCGTCCCGCAGGAGTCTTTAAGTTTGAGTAATTCAGCCGGAGGTCAGAGAAATGACCTCTACAGCACACTGGAGCTGGACACTGCAACAAAGGGCTATTTAAAATCTCCATTTATCTTCATTTGTTTGGTAATGTGTACTTGTGTGCACAATTATACTTGCCTGCTTGTTAAAGAAATCATGTTGTCTGTCCTGTTACCATTACGCCAAACCACAGTGAACCTAAACTGTGTTTTATACGCTCAATTGAGCCTCTAAATCAAGCCGAGTGTTCAGAACAGATCAAAACCAGGCTGGAATCAAACATGGCCTCTCATTTACTGTGATTGGCTGATGGACAAATGTGAATGTCTAGATCCAGGAGAGCTAAAGGGTGTGTGTGTGTGTGTGTGAGCGAGCATGTCTTGATTTAAGAATGTTTAGGTATTGTAGATTGTACAGTCAACGGAAATTTCATTTCTGAATACACACAAAAACCAACGTAATAAAACGTTGCCAGATTCACAATCATCGGTTTTGGATGAAACTGAACACGCTTTTACTGTAGCTCCACTTTGAAAGTGTCGCAAAACGCGCAAATGCAACGTAATATCAGGAACGTTTTTCCGCTGTGTGAAATGAAAGCATTGCACACAACGGGTGGAATAGTTGCTTAAGGCTCCTTCACAGCAGACGGAAGCTCCGGAGCTCGAGCTGCCCGTCTCAGACGTTTAAGGTAAATTTTCTGTGACCACAGAGACGTGGGGCTGAGAGGCCATGCTGGGGCTGCAGTGAGGGTCGAGGGTAATGAGTTCAGGACACTGATTCCTGCTGGTGTGAAGGCAACCATGAGCGCTGGTAGGAAATGGCTGATCCCAGATCACTGCGCTGGGGCTGCGGTAGCTCCGGCCTGTAACTCAATCAGGGGCTGTTTGACATCTCAGTCGACTGTTAACCACAGGCCGTGTGCTGAAGCGTGATAAGCCGCATCCGTTGAGGTTCACGGCACTGTCTGCCGAAATGTGACGTTTAACCAGAAAACGACAGAGTTTACACCCACCAGGAAGAAGGTTTTCTCATTGATAACATGTCTGTGGAACACGCTGTTTCCATCTTAAAATTCCCTGTTCCGCCGGTTTCATTTTTAGTTTTGTTTCACTTCTGGTTTGACGTATGCTTTAGGCCATTTCTGTTTTGTTTTGTCCTGGATCGCTTGGTGACACATGAGGGGAAATAATATCTGACCAAAAAAAGTTAAAATATCAGTTAAATTAAATAAATTAGCTTGCAAAAGGTGAATGAACGAACGAACAAACAAATATATATTATTAATTAATTCATTAATTTTATTTATAAAGCCAGGACCAAAACCTGACCTAACATATATGATATGACCTCTCTCTCTCTCTCTCTCTATATATATATATATATGATTATTTAAATATGAATTTATATATTAATTCATGAGTCCAAGACCAAATCCTGACCTAACAAACAAACAAACAAACGTATGAACCCCAGGCCAAATCCTGACTAACTAACTAAATAAATGAGTATGTAATTATGAAATTCTGACCTAACAAGCAAACAAAAATGTATTAATTAATTTACATATAAATTCATATGAACCTGGGGCCAAATCCTGTCCAAACAAACAAACAAACATTTCTGAAGCCCAGACAAATCCTGACCAAACAAACAAAGAAATAAATAAATAAAGGCATATTTAATTATGAATTTATATGAATATGAAACCTAATCCTGACCTAACAATCAAACAAATATTTATGAATTTATGAACCTAGGGCCACATCTTGACCAAAAAAAAAAAAAAAAAAAAAAAAAAAAAAACTTAGCACCAAATATAATCCTGCCCAACAATTAATTAATGAATAAAATGTTTTTCTGTAATAATAACATGGTTCCTGGACCATGAATAAAACAGCAAGTGATGTGTGCTTACATGCAGTGCCTCCATCTTTGGCGCAAAGGCTGAGTAGGTTGCGTACGGTGTCCATCAGGTCCTGCTGTTGTCTCTGCAGGGCGCTGCTGTTCCCGCTGGCTCGGGTCAGCTGAGCCTCCAGCTCCCGGATCACTGCGCTCTGCCTGCTGACCAGCGCCTGCAGACTGACCTTCTCCTCCCGCACGGCCTCCAGCTCCTCCCGGTGCCTGTCCTCCATCTCCTGCATCTTCACCTCCAGAAACCTGCGCACCAGTGTTGTAATAAAATGTATGCCATGATAGCATAAATACAGCCAAAATAACATTGTTACTGCAATTATTGTAACTACTATAAAGCCATTAAACTATGGGGATTATTATAGGAAAGTCAAGTAATTTTTTAGACTGTGGTGGCCACAGTATATATATACACACACACACACATACTTTGAGGAGGAAAAGGGCTTCTCTAAAAATTGCTCTTAAATTAGGCAGCGGCTAGTGCAGATAGTGATAGATGCTATTTACACGAAATGCAAATAGCAAGAGATACAATTTACACTAAGTGCAAATAGTGAGAGATACAATTTACACTAAGTGCAAATAGTGAGAGATACAATTTACACTAAGTGCAAATAGCGATAGATGCCATTTACACTAAGCGCAAATAGCGATAGATGCTATTTACACTGAGTGCAGATAGCGATAGATGCTATTTACACTAAGCGCAAATAGCGATAGATGCAGTTTACACTTAGTGCAGATAGTGATAGACGCTATTTACACAGTGCAAAGAGCGATAGATGCTATTTACACTAAATGCAAATAGCGATAGATGCTATTTACACTGAATGCAGATAGCGATAGATGCTATTTACACTAAGCGCAAATAGCGATAGATGCAGTTTACACTTAGTGCAGATAGTGATAGACGCTATTTACACAGTGCAAAGAGCGATAGATGCTATTTACACTAAATGCAAATAGCGATAGATGCTATTTACACTGAATGCAGATAGTGATAGATGCTATTTACACAGTGCAAAGAGCGATAGATGCTATCTACACTAAGCGCAAATAGCGATAGATGCTATTTACACTGAGTGCAGATAGTGATAGATGCTATTTACACTAAATGCAAATAGCGATGATGCTATTTACATTAAATGCAAATAGCGATAGATGCTATTTACACTAAATGCAAATAGCGATAGATGCTATTTACACTGAATGCAGATAGCGATAGATGCTATTTACACTAAGTGCAAATAGCAATAGATGCTGTTTACACGAAATGCAAATAGCGAGATACAATTTACACTAAATGCAAATAGCGATAGATGCTATTTACACTGAGTGCAGATAGCGATAGATGCTATTTACACTAAGCGCAAATAGCGATAGATGCTGTTTACACTTAGTGCAAATAGCGATAGATGCTATTTACACTGAGTGCAGATAGCGATAGATGCTATTTACACTAAGCGCAAATAGCGATAGATGCTATTTACACTGAGTGCAGATAGCGATAGATGCTATTTACACTGAGTGCAGATAGCGATAGATGCTATTTACACTAAGCGCAAATAGCGATAGATGCTATTTACACTGAGTGCAGATAGTGATAGATGCAGTTTACACTTAGTGCAGATAGTGATAGACGCTATTTACACGAAATGCAAATAGCGATAGATGCTATATACACTGAGTGCAGATAGCGATAGATGCTATTTACACTAAGCGCAAATAGCGATAGATGCTGTTTACACGAAATGCAAATAGCGATAGATGCCGTTTACACTAAGTGCAGAGAGCGATAGACGCTATTTACACTAAGCGCAAATAGCGATAGATACTGTTTACACGAAATGCAAATAGCGATAGATGCCGTTTACACTAAGTGCAGAGAGCGATAGACGCTATTTAGACAGTGCAAAGAGCGAGAGTTGCTATTTACACGAAGAAGTAACTAATTATTAGCTACTATTAATTAGTTACTTCTTAACATTGCACACAGGAAACAAAAGACTGAGGCACAAAATAAACATTTCAGGCCTCAGTAGTGACCCTGGTTAAATCGTCTCACTGTGCTGCCATTTAATCTGCCAATACAGATGTTCAAATCTCACTCGCCTGTAATTTTTAGGAAATACAGATTTTAATGCCAGAACCACAATACAGATCATTACACAAAATGATTTTCAGTTCTTCACATTGCAAACTCTCAGGCTTTAGTTCGGTCCCATACGGTGCAGTGCAGTGGAACCTGCCAAGACATGAGTGAAGTCCCGTGACCCGCCGCTCAACTTTATCCTCTGTGAAGATGAATTTTGCAATGCAAAGCTTTTGGAGCACAATCCAGTTTTTCTGTGTATTGATTGGTCTGAAAGGACATGTTTGTTACTGTCAAAACCAGGGCTTTAATTCCCATCGCTCTGCTTTGAGTCCAGTTGTTGTAGAACGCACACAAGCATTCGCATCCCTCTATTTAAAAAATAGAAAATAAACTAAAAAAGCATATGTTTATGTCAAGCTTTTTCCTTACCAGCGTTGTTGTAATTACTCATCCTATAATATAGACTGACGTTGTAACTTTCTCCAATTTCAATCTAAAATGAATGCATTTTTTAAAAGTTCTTTATGTGGATTGAATTTAGTTGTAATAAGCGAGTGAATCCAGCGCATCATGTCTCAGGTTTCCAAGATTTAAGGCCTGGATCTGTTTTAGACTTTCACTGATCCCTAAAGCTATGAACTATGTTTGTTTGTATGGTGTGTAAATTATGGAGTTTGACTAAATTCATATCAGTATTTATTACAGCTGTAATGAAGCACTCTCCATTTCTTCTGCCTTGGAATACTGAAACATACTGTAAATATCATCAAATCAAGCCTTGATGAAGTCAGGGATTCTTGGCCCAGGACTATAGAAGACATTTTGTTTACCTGGATGCATACATACAAACCATGCAATATGATATATCTGTATTATATAAGTGCATTTATTTGCTCTTTATGACTAAAACAATTGCAGTAAAGAAACATTATTGTTTCATAAGAACAGTACAGTACAGTAGTGGCCAAAAGTGAGGAAAACTGATATCTTCACCCTTTATTCAAATATTATTAAAATATTTTTTAAGCATGCTTTTTTAATGTGCTTGTTTTATTTGTGATAATAATGCAGTGAAACATGACAAATTGTGCAACATAATATTTAGCCAGGCTGTCATACAAAGAAATTATGAACACATGCAAAAACAAGAGAGAACCAACAAAATATGAATAACTGATTATGTTGTAGTCAGTGTTTGCTTTTTCCTATCAGCTTTTTTTCTGGATAATTAAATTATATTTGAAATTATTGCATTAAAAAGCCGTTTATAGAAGCTTTTTTCCCACCTCAGAATAATATATATATATATATATATATATATATATATATATGCACGCAAGTGTGTGTATATATTGTGATATCACAGAAACAAAATCACATATTATAAGTCATAAAATGATATATTTTAAAAGCCATATAATTCATATGCATACTGTACACATATGTATTTCACGTTGTATAGTTAATGGAGTGTGAGGCGAGTGTTTGGGGTTTTTACCCATTCTTGTCATGAATCTTGTTGATTTCATTTATCTGTATCATAAGTTGTTTCTCCAACTTGTTGGTTGATAGTGAATTCTCCAGCAGCTGAATTTCCAACCGTGACGTCTGATTTAAAACCTGAAAACAATGACAATCCAATAAAAATACAGTAATCCTTCCGCAAAAATACAGATGTTAAAACCATTAAGTAAGTTAATACCAACTGCAGCACTTCATGAGAAGTCATAAACAGGACAGCTATACCGCAGCACCATACGGTAGCACTTATGAACAGTTATTCTCTCAAGTCGACCTCTTATTTGACAAATCAGCAAAACACAACTTTACTGTATCCCTCTGTGTCTCATTGAAGTGCACAAGTCATAAAGAGATTTAGCAATAAAAACATTAGCATGATACATAAAAAGAGACTGCATATCTAATGCGGCTCTAGTGTTTAGCTTGGCTTGTCAAGAGCCGTATTAAAGGGGAAAAAAAATTGTTCACTTAATGGAGCATGAAATGGATTTTGGGTGGACGATACCTGTGTCTCGACATCAGTCAGCTTGCGTGTCTGCTCGGCTGTTTGAGAGAGAAGACTGGTGCCCATCTCTAACATGGCCGCTGTGTGGTTGTGGACGGCGCTCTGTTGTAACTGCACCATCTCTGTCTTCATATTGTCTTTAACGTAGTTCTCAATCTGTGGTGACAAGCAAAAAAAAAAACATGTTTGAAAACACACACCTAACTCGTTTCAGGCAGTTTAGAATCACAAAATCTCCATTTATCTGCACTTTATATTCACAAACATCTATATTACACACTGCATAAAAGATAATATCCCCAAAAGCATAATACTAAAGGCCAAAACTAAAGAAAAAAATCTAAAGAATCAAGCTCAGATGTCAACATGACCTCTTAAGCCTGACATAATCGACACTCCAGTCGCTGTAAAATCCATTCAGAGGTAAAACACCCTTAACTTGACAACTCCAACAGCCCTAAAGACACTTTAACACCCACAGCACATGGAGGGTTTGACAAACTTTTTAAGAGGCCAATAAAAAACGAAAGGAGACACCATTCCGCACAAGGACACGGGGTAATCAAACCCATCACAGTTATGACTTCCTTTAAAAAAGCCACACAGTAACTCTTTAAAGAAAGGACATTTCCATGTTGGCATCGTTTTAAAGGAATTTCTTATCTAAGCCTCTTCATGATGACCTGGAGCGGCTCAGTTTTAAACGAACTTGAACAGAGTCTTGAAGAGCCAGTCTTAAAGGTAGGTGGAAGCAGATGTAGGTCATTTGTTCAGAGAGGAAGAGATGCAGATATCTACAGCTACAGGAGACGCTGGGGTTTATCGTGAAGGCTTTCATTCTAATCTTCTAGCTGGAGAGATGACAGGACCAGAACAGGCTTTACAAACACAAAGATACTTCTGTTGATTAAACCTCGAGAGATGACACTGAGGTCATTAGAAACGATTCGAATTATATCCATGTTCATCATCAGTTTCCAAACCTGAAGAGTTCCTGAAAAACTCGGAATATTACGCAAACCTGCAATAATTAAATTATAAATAACACAAATATACTTTATGTATTGAGCAATGTCTTTGCTGCTGACCTGTAATGATCCAATTTAACCATACTAACAAGCAAAAATGACTTTAGATTTTGTTGATGTTAAAAAACAAACAAGCAAACTCAGCCCAGATGAGAAAGAGTAATGTAAAAGTAATGTAACACATTACTTTCCATAAAAAGTCACTAAGTAACGCAATTAGTTACTTTTCAGGGAGTAACGCAATATTGTAACACATTACTTTTAAAGTAACTGTCTCCAACACTGTGTGTGTGTGTGTGTATATATATATATGTATATATATATATATATATATATATATATATATATTTTCCCTCTTATTTTGATAACTGTCACAGTAAAAGTAATGTAACACATTTCTTTCCATAAAAAGTAACTAAGTAACACAATTAGTTACTTTTTAGGGAGTAACGCAAAATTGTAACACATTACTTTGAAAAATAATTGTCCCCAACACTGTGTGTGTGTATATATATATATATACACACACATACAGTAGATATGTCATGTCTGTTTAGGTTTTGTACATATGTTCATGTCTTTTATTTTGAAATACTGTCACATAAAAAGTAACTAAGTAACACAATTAGTTACTTTTTAGGGAGTAACGCAATATTGTAACATATTAGTTTTAAAGTAATTGCCCCCAACACTGTGTGTGTATATATACATATATATATATATATATAGTCTCTTATTTTGATAACTGTCACAGTAAAAGTAATGTAACACATTTCTTTCCATAAAAAGTAACTAAGTAACGCAATTAGTTTTAGGGAGTAACACAATATTGTAACATATTAGTTTTAAAGTAACTTTCCCCAACACTGTGTGTGTGTGTGTGTGTGTGTGTTTGTGACATATCAGGACACAAATGTGTATAATGACATGGGTATGACATAGGTATTACAAGGAGAGGACATTACTCCATGTCCCCATTTTTCAAAAGGCTTATAAATCACACAGAATGAGTTTCTGTGAGAAAGTCAAAATGTGCACAGTTTTCTGTTGGTGTAGGGTGATAGAAAATACGGTTTGTACAGTATAAAAACCATTACGCCTCTGGAGAGTCCCCACAATTCACAAAAACAAACATGCACACACACACACACACACACACACACACACACACACACACACATCTGTCATGTCTGTTTAGATTTTGTTCAAGTTCACAGTCATGTGATTCCTTTGGTTTGTTCTTGTCAGGTGTTTCTTAGTTCCATTTTAATTACTCACAGGAGTACCTTGTTAGTCATTAGTCTTTGTGCAAATATAGCCATCATTATATCTCGTCTTTGTTTTATGTAACACTGTTTGGTGAGACTGTTTTCATGTTCATGTTTAAGTCATGGTTTGGTTCTGTTTGCTCTGTATTTTTAAATTTGAAATAAACTGCACTTGAGTACCAGTTCAGAACTGTGCTTCACTCTTAAACTTGTTCAGCTAACAAGGTGCAACTGGATCCGTCACCAAGTGAAATCCATACACCCTGATGTGTGACGGAAAATCTCTGTCTGCAAGACACTTAAGCAAATCGACAGTGACAGCAGAGTCGCCCACTCCATCTTTTCCACGATTCCAGCTGGTCGTTTTGCTCCACTTATTACATCATGAATGATCCCTTGTGAATCCACTGAAGAGAACAGACCAACAGGGAGTCGAATTTTAACGACTTGTCAGACCCCACGTCTGATTCAATTGCAGTTCAAGGACCTGATTGTCACCATGCTGCAGTTTCAATGAACAGTTTTATCATATTTCTTGGTGCTTTAGTCATTCCGACAAGTTTGCGTTGTTTTGTATGGTTCAAAACAACGCAAGTTTTGTTCAGTAACTAGGAGTCAAACCACAAGCTGAACGAATCACTTGGCAAAGCAAAGCACGTTTGTTTAGAAAATGGAAGTTGTGGTCGAATCGGTTGTAATTTTAAAGTTTGGAGTACTCCAGCTTTCTGGAGACGGGGGTTGAGATATGAAGTCATTGTGATATAGATATTAAAATATATGAAAAACAAGAAACCAAATGAAAGGGTGTGGAAATCTATTTCTTCACTTGCCAACAAAAAAATGAAATCCGTATAGACAAAATTCAACCTGTTACCGCTTTAGCCACCAGCAACTTGTCATGTAGAATTAAGATTGCAGATGGCAGTGATTATAAAGACGATGTCTTTGTTTTGATTACTTGAGCACGTAACAGACGACTGTGAAGCGAGTTATACTGATACAAGTGTCTCTTTACAATAAACAGCCAAACCTTGATGGAATAGATTGGAAGGAATACAAAGGATCACACTGCAGGCGCAATTCGATCAGTAGTTTTGCCGAGACATCTGAACTACGACATTAAGCTTCCCAATCTGGGTCTGTGTCTTCCATTAAGCTCTCTCTACGGATAAAACGTTTGACTGTGATCCAGTTTAAGAGGCAACAGAGGTTTGGACTCTGAGATGATGTTGGCCAGAGCTTTGAGAGTGAGTTAAGTCACCTTCACAAGGGTGTGGAAGCTCTTCTGGTGGCCTGGAGAAACATTAGCCCAGAGATCCTACGCTTTGCCTTTCTGAAGGGATTTCGCTTGTGTCGTGCCCTAAAGTAGCGGGAATTAAAAGGAAGGAGAATCAAGATTACACAAACAGAAACTTCGTGACAATTACTCGTGTAAAGGGCTTTAGTGGGTGTATAGCTATTTCCCACTTCCATTAATAAATAAATGTGCCTACCCAAAGACAACAGATGAGGAATAGATAGAGAAATTATCATGTTTTTCAATCGGCTTGAGTCATTTAAAAGCCTACTGCACTCTTGACTCAATTTTAAAGAATCAAAAAAGTTTCTATATAAGGAGAAATGTCTTAAATTATTGCACAATACTGTCACGGCCCGTTCACGCCAAGAACGATAACTATTAAGATAACTATATTAGCGTCCACACCAACACACAATATTCTGTTTATTCTAAGCGCTGCAGTTTTGTTGTCTGTCGCTTTAAATGCCGGAGCTCTTAATGCAGGATGGATTCTGATTGGCTGTCAATGTTTTTATCATTTATCAGCTGGAAAAAATCATTCTGAAAGTGATTCCAGTGATGTCATTTCTCTGTGGTGTTATCGTTATGATATGAGAAACAGACATTCACCAAAACAATAACATCCCGTATTTAGCCTAACATAACGGAAATAGACCAAGTTCTATATTAAAACAACACCAAAACACAAAATATGAATTTTCTGAGCATATGCGGAAAACCTGAATCCCAGACCAGCAGTTATGGGCAGCTTTTCCCTCTGAAAGCAATCTCACAATTCTGATATTTTCTCACAATTCCAAGTTTACATCTCACAATTCTGACTTTAAAACACGCAATTCTGACTTTAAAACACGCAATTCTGACTTTAAAACACGCAATTCTGACTTTAAAACATGCGATTCTGACTTTAAAACATGCGATTGCGACTGTATATAACGCAATTCTGTTTTTTTTCTCATAATTACGAGTTTATCTCAAAATTTTGACTTTAAAACATGCAATTGCGACTGTATAACGCAATTCTGACTCTAAAACACACAATTGCGACTTTATATCATGCAATTCTGACTTTTTTCTCATAATTACGAGTTTATCTCAAAATTTTGACTTTACAACATGCAATTGCGACTGTATATAACGCAATTCTGACTTTAAAACATGCGATTGCAACTGTATATCAGGCAATTCTGATTTTTTTTTTCATAATTACGAGTTTATCTCAAAATTTTGACTTTAAACATGCGATTGCGACTGTATATAACGCAATTCTGACTTTAAAACATGCGATTGTGACTGTATAACGCAATTCTGACTCGAAAACACACAATTGCGACTTTATATCATGCAATTCTGACTTTTTTCTCATAATTGCGAGTTTATCTCAAAATTTTGACTTTAAACATGCGATTGCGACTGTATATAACGCAATTCTGACTTTAAAACACGCAATTCTGACTTTATAACATGCGATTGCGACTGTATATAACGCAATTCTGATTTTTTTTCTCATAATTACGAGTTTATCTCAAAATTTTGACTTTAAAACATGCGATTGCGACTGTATATCACGCAATTCTGACTTTAAAACACGCAATTCTGACTTTAAAACGCTATTGCGACTGTATATCACACAATTCTGACTTTAAAACACGCAATTCTGACTTTAAAACACGCAATTCTGACTTTAAAACATGCGATTGCGACTGTATATAACGCAATTCTGATTTTTTTTCTCATAATTACGAGTTTATCTCAAAATTTTGACTTTAAAACACGCAATTCTGACTTTAAAACACGCAATTCTGACTTTAAAACACGCGATTGCAACTGTATATCACGCAATTCTGACTTTAAAACACGCAATTCTGACTTTAAAACATGCGATTGCGACTGTATATAACGCAATTCTGATTTTTTTTCTCATAATTACGAGTTTATCTCAAAATTTTGACTTTAAAACATGCGATTGCGACTGTATAACGCAATTCTGACGCTAAAACACAATTGCGACTTTATATCATGCAATTCTGACTTTTTTCTCATAATTACGAGTTTATCTCAAAATTTTGACTTTACAACATGCAATTGCGACTGTATATAACGCAATTCTGACTTTAAAACATGCAATTCTGACTTTAAAACATGCGATTGCAACTGTATATCAGGCAATTCTGATTTTTTTTCTCATAATTACGAGTTTATCTCAAAATTTTGACTTTAAACATGCGATTGCGACTGTATATAACGCAATTCTGACTTTAAAACATGCGATTGTGACTGTATAACGCAATTCTGACTCTAAAACACACAATTGCGACTTTATATCATGCAATTCTGACTTTTTTCTCATAATTGCGAGTTTATCTCAAAATTTTGACTTTAAACATGCGATTGCGACTGTATATAACGCAATTCTGACTTTAAAACACGCAATTCTGACTTTATAACATGCGATTGCGACTGTATATAACGCAATTCTGATTTTTTTTCTCATAATTACGAGTTTATCTCAAAATTTTGACTTTAAACATGCGATTGCGACTGTATATAACGCAATTCTGACTTTAAAACATGCGATTGTGACTGTATAACGCAATTCTGACTCTAAAACACACAATTGCGACTTTATATCATGCAATTCTGACTTTTTTTCTCATAATTGCGAGTTTATCTCAAAATTTTGACTTTAAACATGCGATTGTGACTGTATATAACGCAATTCTGACTTTAAAACACGCAATTCTGACTTTATAACATGCGATTGCGACTGTATATAACGCAATTCTGATTTTTTTTCTCATAATTACGAGTTTATCTCAAAATTTTGACTTTAAAACATGCGATTGCGACTGTATATCACGCAATTCTGACTTTAAAACACGCAATTCTGACTTTAAAACGCTATTGCGACTGTATATCACACAATTCTGACTTTAAAACACGCAATTCTGACTTTAAAACATGCGATTGCGACTGTATATAACGCAATTCTGATTTTTTTTCTCATAATTACGAGTTTATCTCAAAATTTTGACTTTAAAACATGCAATTGCGACTGTATATAACGCAATTCTGACGCTAAAACACACAATTGCGACTTTATATCATGCAATTCTGACTTTTTTCTCATAATTACGAGTTTATCTCAAAATTTTGACTTTACAACATGCAATTGCGACTGTATATAATGCAATTCTGACTTTAAAACATGCAATTCTGACTTTAAAACACGCGATTGCAACTGTATATCATGCAATTCTGACTTTTTTCTCATAATTGTGAGTTTATCTCAAAATTTTGACTTTAAAACATGCGATTGCGACTGTATATAACGCAATTCTGACTTTAAAACACACGATTGTGACTTTATATCACGCAATTCTGACTTTAAAACACACGATTGTGACTTTATATCACGCAATTCTGACTTTAAAACATGCGATTGCGACTGTATATAACGCAATTCTGACTTTAAAACACACGATTGTGACTGTATATCACACAATTCTGACTTTTTCCCCCAGAATTGCGCGTTTCTCATAACATTGACTTTATAACTCACAATTGCGACTGTATATAATGCAATTCTGAGTTCATATCACCCAATTCTGAGAAAAAAAGTCAGAAATGTGACACAATTACCTTTTTATTGTTTTATTCAGTGGCGGAAACAAGCTTGCATAGTAGCAGGCAAGTGAATAAGAAAAATCGGCACTAGTCTCAAGTCCATGAGAATGTAAGCCTTGCCCAACCTTACACATGCTCTGACTAATTTCTGATTTATATTTCTGAAGATGTGTTATTTAAAGTTACTGTTGTACAGATTAGTGTTCCTGTGAGCTAAATGCTGTTGAAGACGTTTTGTTATATAATACGTGAATGGCTGAATCCACAGAATTACGTTTTTTTACCGGACAATTGTGTCATCTGGGAGGTCACTGACCCCCAATGCCCCGTGGTGTGGTCTAGAATGTTTTCAGAACTTTTCGTCCTTGATGTGAACGGCCTTTAGAGTGTAGTGTTGGTAATGACAAATAAAATCAAATGTAATGATGAAAATGAACCTATTTTGAACTAAATATAAATAATTCAAGACAAACCATGCGAAGACTGTCACCTGCACTTTGTCTCAAAGATACACTCACACATGGGAGTGCGACGGAGTCGAAGCCGCTCCGCTGCACCTGGGGATTGGCTTACGTCTCACAGCTGCCCACCAGCGGAGGGTCATGCCAAATGAGTCAAGGTCAGCCATATCAGCGCTCAAAAATCTGACCCGAGAGCAGTCACGTCTATATCGATATCACCATGGCGTTTAAAGCCGGCGAAGTTTACCGCTTGACTTACAGATTGATTGTGTTTATTTGCAAAGTGCAGCGATGTGAGAAGGTGAACGGGGCGATGTGAACCGAGTGATGTTAGAGACGCACAAATTTAAGAGGTCAAAATGTCTCACTGCTAGACTTTTATTTTGTTTTTCTATTTAAAGTTGTGCTTGCAAAAAAAAGTCACATTTTCCTAAAATGCAGCAAAAGTATGAATCATCAAAAATGTATCTAATCTTTATTATCCACATTTAAAAAAATAATAGTGACGAAACTACAACGTAAACTAGAAGTCATTATGCCCCCAAAAATATTTTTATAGTTAATGGCATCATTAATATTTGTTTGTTAGTAAATATTGCTAACTGCATTTACTGTGCATAAATAATAGTGGATAATAAAACTGTAATTATCCATGATTTAATCAGATGTGAAATTTATATTTTACTCAATAAAAACAAGTTACCTTTGTTCGTTATAGTACACAGTTGCCACAATTTTTGGTACATTTTTTCAAAGAATCAAATTTCTTATTTTTGTTACTGAATCCAATTAAAATAATAATATTATTGATATTAATACATTTAGATTTATGCATTTAACAGATGCTTTTATCCAACAAAGCAATTTGTCAAGGAGTAATATATATAATATTAATAATATACAGTGCCAGGATTATTTGACAACTAGATTAGGAATAATAATAATATTATTATTAATAATAATAATCCGCATGCATACCATAGAGGGTTAAATGTTTCCTTTAGATTATAAGTCCTTCAGAAAAGGAAACACTTCTTCCCAGATTGATAAAAGTTCACATAACTCAAGCTGTGGAGGTGACAGAGGGGCTTTACTCATTCAGAGAGCCATAACACCCGACCTGCTTAAAGAGCCACTAAATCAGCCTTCTGAGCGCTGAAGAAAATCACCCAAAAGAGCAGAATCTCTCCCTAACTGCTAGTTGACACAGGACTGTAAACGTTTTGGGGTCTGTGAATTACAGGTCAGGTCACATGATGAACGCTGAGGTCAGTGATAACGACTGACGCCAACCCACTGCTGCAGACGCACGATCAGCCCTGCTTCTGTCCAGCATGCTTTATGAGAGTTCAGAGCTCTGTTACAGGTCTGTTACTGCTGAAGCAATCTGTTTAAACTGCAATATAAACCAAAGCTGACAAATGAATTCTGTGTTTGATGCATCAGATAATATTGTACATGATGAATTGTATACTAAAGTGTCTTGAAGGACAATGCATATTTAGATACATTTCTTTTCAATATTTTTCTTCTGCAAAGCATTTACATAATGTTTCTTCTGCTCACCAAGGCTGCATTATTTTGATCAAAAATACTGGAAAAACAGTGAAATATTATTACAATTCAAAACAGCTGTTTTCTATGTGAATATATAGTAAAGTGTAATTTATATCCAGTGAATTTTCAGCATCATTACTCCAGTCTTCAGAGTCACATGATCCTTCAGAAATCATTCTACACGCTAATGCTGGGTTAAAAACCCGGACAAACCCAACGACTGGGATGTTTTAACCCAGTGGTTGGGTTAAATGTTTGGTAGTTTTATTTAACTCAACTATTGTTTAAAAATTACTATATGGCTGGCTTAAAGTGATCCCAAAATATTAGATATAATGACTAGAGGCAACAATAATAATCAAAAGGTGAACATTTATTAATAAGCAATTTAATAAATATTTATTGTTTAATGATTATTCATTAAACATATTCATAAATGTTCATTTATTAAACATATTCATAAATGTTAATTTCCAACATATTTTGGGTTCATTTTAAGCAAGCAATACAGTAATTTTTAAACAATAGTTGAGTTAAATAAAACTACCCAACAGGTTGGGTCAAACATTTAACCCAACCGCTGAGTTAAAACCGCCAATTTGCTGGGTTAAAACAGCCAATTCACTGGGTTGAAACAACCCAACCGGCTGGGTTAAAACAACCAATTCACTGGGTTAAAACAACCAATTTGCTGGGTTAAAACAGCCCAACCGGCTGGGTTAAAACAGCCAATTCACTGGGTTAAAACAACACAACCCCTGGTTTAAAACAGCCCAACCGGCTGGGTTAAAACAACCAATTTGCTGGGTTAAAACAGCCCAACCGGCTGGGTTAAAACAGCCAATTCACTGGATTGAAACAACCCAACCCCTGGGTTAAAACAGCCCAACCGGCTGGGTTAAAACTGCCAATTCGCTGGGTTAAAACAGCCAATTCGCTGGGTTAAAACAGCCAATTCACTGGGTTGAAACAACCCAACCCCTGGGTTAAAACAGCCCAACCGGCTGGGTTAAAACAGCCAATTCACTGGGTTGAAACAACCCAACCCCTGGGTTAAAACAGCCCAACCGGCTGGGTTAAAACAACCAATTCACTGGGTTGAAACAACCCAACCCCTCAGTTAAAACAACCCAACCCCTGGTTTAAAACAGCCCAACCGGCTGGGTTAAAACTGCCAATTCGCTGGGTTAAAACAGCCAATTCACTGGGTTGAAACAACCCAACCCCTGGGTTAAAACAGCCAATTCACTGGGTTGAAACAACCCAACCCCTGGTTTAAAACAGCCCAACCGGCTGGGTTAAAACTGCCAATTCGCTGGGTTAAAACAGCCAATTCACTGGGTTGAAACAACCCAACCCCTGGGTTAAAACAGCCCAACCGGCTGGGTTAAAGCAGCCAATTCACTGGGTTGAAACAACCCAACCCCTGGGTTAAAACAGCCCAACCGGCTGGGTTAAAACAGCCAATTCACTGGGTTGAAACCGCCAGTTCGCTGGGTTAAAACAACCCAACCCCTGGGTTTGTCCATTTTCAACTCAACTTTTTTTAGAATGTAAAATGCTTATTTGCTGCTCAATAAACATTTCTGATTATTATCAATGTTAAAAATAGTTGTGCTGCTTCATATTTTTGGATGTTTTTAGGATTCTCATGCATGGAAAGTTCAAAAGAACAGCCTTCATTTGAAATAGAATGTTTGATCTGCATCTTTGCTTAATAAAAGTATTAATTTATTTTAAATATATATATATATATATATATATATATATATATATATTTGAATGGTAGTGTTTACATTATATATAAATACAAGTCAATTCAAGCATCACAAAATCATAATGTACAGTATAAATGTCATTAAAGATAATTCATATATAACAACAGGAGAAATGAGCATACACAATTAAACATCCAGTATTGGTTGATGCATTTTTTCCTTTTAAATACATAAAGTGTGAAGCATCACAGAACTTGGGGTGAAGCTCAACTTGGTCAAATGAACCTGGTTTATCTTATCCAGCAAGACCCTCTGACGCCTGTGGCGACGGGGAAGAGTAATTGCTGCTTGTGTAAATTAGCATCCATGATTATTGTATCTATAATTAGGGTTAGATTAACCGGCACTCAGAGTGTAATTTAAAACCAAGTTAATACAAAGCTATTATGTACTCGCGGCCATGTGTGTAGACAGTTTGTGTAGTTGGACATAACTAACTGAAGCTTACATCAAATCATACAGACTGTTTCTACACCAAACCTCACAGGGCTTGTTTTGCGGAGGGTCTATATGATCTTGTGAAGTAGCGACTTATAGAGAGTTAGACAGATGTTGTGCTGTAATAAAGCCGGGCTCACAGTTAACCTTTACAACCTCAATCCCCAAGGCTAGTTTACAGGCTCACTCAATCACAAACACTCCTTCAAGGAACTCTCTCTCTCTCTCACACACACACACACACATAAATGTACTCAAGGACACAATGTGAAACATTCACAGAGAAATATATCGCTGTTCGCTCTCACAATGTGCCACATTCTTGCTCCTTACAGTTCAATATGATCTTCTAAAGCTCCAAAGAGTCTGTAAAATATAATCATACAAAAGTTCATAAAAAATTAATTCTTCTATTCAGCAAGGATGAAAAATATTGATAATAATCATAAATGTTTCTTGAGCAGCAAATCATCATATTAGAATGATTTCTGAAGGATCATGTGACACTGATGACTGGAGTAATGATGCTGAAAATTCAGCTTTGATCACTGGATATAAATTACACTTTAATATATATTCACATAGAAAACAGCTGTTTTAAATTGTAATAATATTTCAAAATTTTTAATGTATTTTTGATCAAATAAATGCAGCCTTGGTGAGCAGAAGAGATCTTACCGACTCCGAACTTTTCAACGTTAGTGCATGTGTCAGATTCCAAACCCGAATAACTTACTTTCCACAAAAAGTAATGTCCAAGCTGCTTTTTATCTGTTCAATGAAAGTGAATGAGGACCAAAGATGTCATGCAAGATTTTCAGGAAATAATAAGTTAAACTTTGGTCTGTTTCTCACACAAAGTGAACAGAAGTCAACTTGAAATATTGTGAATGAGTCGCACTCTTAGGTTCACTGGGGTCTTTATACAACATATAGAAACATATTCTTGACTCAATTTTAAAGAACCCTTTATGCCAGAAAGGTTCTGTATAAGGAGAAATTTAAATTAAAATTTAAAATAAATTAACAAAATAAAGCGGGGGTTTAACGGCTCGCGCTTCGGTTGCTCAACAACAACAAAGCTGGAGAATCTCACGCAGCCAAAATGACGACGGTGTTCAGCCTTACATTGTTCAAACACTGATGGAGAGACTCAGGAAGAAGTTACAACTTTTAGACGTTTCTGAATGGTTAGTGGATAAATGTATGTAGTTGCTGTGGAGTTGATTCAGCTCATCCACTAACATGTGCCGTCATGTTAATGTTTTGTGTTGAATTGACCCTCGTTTGAACAACTCTTCCTCTTCTCTAAAGCAGCCCAACATGGCCACACCCCCTTTGTTGCGTGTTCTCGGGGGCGGGGTTTATGTAAATTTTAGGGTTAGTGATGTCACTAACCCAGGAAGAAGCTTGTTGTAGTCCCTTCCAGCTGTTTGTTGTAGTCCTTAAAAAGCGATTTCTGTAAAGGAAAATATCTCTCTTTGCATTGATCTTTGAGCGTCGTAACTTTGCAGATGTTGTTTATGCTCAAACAGCGACATTACACACTAACTAAAGTTAAAAAAGTCAAATCATAATCAAGGACCTCTTTAAATGCTTTTAAGGTGCTTTTGGAGTCTGACAGGCCCTGTCCCAATCCAAGCTCACTGTATATGGATAAACATTCTGTTTCTGAACGTTTCCTTCAGTGTTATATGGAAGAAAGAAAGTCATATGAGTTTGTAATAACATCATTTGGAGTCAACTAACCCTTTAACATTGAGCCTCGGACAGTGTGACTACAATCCACCAATGAGAAGAACCAATCAATTGCCAGAGACGGCAAATGGACTGTGATCATTTCACTAAATTATATTTATCGGCACAGTTTATATACGCAGCGTAAATCTAAACCAACCATCTTCCAAACAATTTAAAGCAGTGCCCGTGTGCCATGGCACCGTCAGCTGTGTCGTAATTCCAGTTTGTCAGCGGCAGTAAAACATTACATTTTGAGAACTGGCATTTTCCCAGCTGGAGCTGTTTTGTATTACGAAGCCCTGAGATATTTGGGGTATACATTGAAGAGGTCCAGCAAGGCTTGATATTTCAATTCCAATAAAACAAGCCCTTCGTTTTAATGCGTGATTGTGGAAACCTTTGATTGTTACGTGAGTCGGCTACAAATTTCTGTGTCAGATGTGGTTTGAAACTTTAGATAGAAATATAAAACATAATATGGCTGTTTAAAAACAATCCATGTGCAAAATATTTTAAGTAAAATCTAACAAGAGGTAAATGTATATGCTAATTGGTTGCACAGAAACACAATATCAAAACAAAATCAACACTGGTCACAGCAGCCATCGCAATCTAAACATAGGACTTGAAATAATGGGAAAAAGAAAAGGGAAAACATGCAAATCACACTTTACAGAAACAAAAATGAGGTTCAGGAAAACATGATCATGTGCAATAAAATATTATATGTCAGAACAATTATATATGCACACCAAAAAAAAAAAAAAAACTCATAGAGAAGTCTCACAATATTAGCAGCGATCGTAGTAAATAAGTTCATCCAATGCTAATGCATTAAAACGGATTGATATATTCAAGATAACCAACGCAGCATGAACAAACACTGATGCCAAGAGCGACGATCACTCGATCTGCACAGTCGCTGCCAAATGAGGTTTTGCAGAGAGGATCGATCTCCTACTAGCACTAGACTCAACCCTGAACATTAAAGCAACTCATAAATCCATAATATCTTAAACATTGATCACCTTTTGGAAAGCATGAGAGCTCTGTCCTTTCAACTCATTAATTTTCATCTGTCCAAAGGCCATTGTAATTGATACAGACTGTTCTATAAATACCACAAACACAGAACGAAAGCCCATCTGATGAGTCGCACCAAACCCAATAAAGCACGGGGGGTTAGCAAAAGCAGAGAGGAATTAATTTTCGCTGTCCCGTCTTAAAAACATGAAGTTGCGTGCGGGACGGAGGAAGATGGAGAGGCTGTTTGCTTTGACTCAGTGAGAGATGAGAAGACAGCTTCCAAGAGAAATGTTTGCTTTTGTCGATCTGTCTTTTGGTAGCGTGAGGGGGAACTGTGCTTGTTATTATTATCAATACTCTGTAAATGGATTTTAGTGTCCATCTAGACAAGCTGTAGCGGGATTATTTGCTCTTTGTAAAGTGATTAGACTCACGCTGGATACTGTGAGTGCTGCACAGAAGAAGAGGCAGGCATGACAATTCATTATACTGTATATGAATTCAAATGTCACGATAATCTACACTTGAATTATTTATAGTGAGATATATATGAATATAATGCATGTAGTATATACATTTTTAGATATATATATTATAATATTTATAAATGCTTAATATGTGTGTGTGTGTGCATTATTTATATATATATAAATGTTTTTATAAATAAACAATATTATTATTAATATATAAACAATGAACAATATTTATATACATGTTACAATCAATCAGTCTTTCAGGATCAATGTGAAGCTGTCAAGCCACAATTTAGAGCACCCTAGCAACAGGTTTCATAGACTTCCATTCAAAAAGATCAAAGATATTCCTTTGGATAGAAGTGTCATAGAAACATGACTCGGGGCAGCAAACAGCCAATCACGAATCACCGTCAACACTTCCTAGCCACACCCTAGCAACCATTTAGAGCACCCTACCAACCCAAACCCAAAAGAGGGATATCTTTAAATCTGAATGTCAGAGAGGCATGGGAGTTGGTTTATGTCATTCATACTGACAAGCAGCCTCATCACTGGCAGCTGTCAAGCCACTCCCTAACAACCAAACAGAATACCCTAGCAACCGTTTAAGAAGACCTATATCTCTGCATCAGAACATTGCAGAGACATGGCGGTTAAATCATGCTAAGAACTCTATAAAAACTCCATAGTAACCATCTGTGACAACTACCCACCACCTAGTAACACCATAGCAACCACCCAGGTTACCATAGCAACTGCCTAGCAACCGCCCAGAACACCCTAGCAACTGCCTAGCAACACCTTGCCAACCACCCCAAGTACCTTAGCAATTGCATTGCAACACCCTAGCAACCACCCAGAAAACCATAGCAACTGCCGAGCAACACCTTAGCAACCACCCCAAGTACCTTAGCAACACCCTAGCAACCACCCAGGTTACCATAGCAACCGCCTAGCAACCGGCCAGAACACCCTAGCATCTGCCTAGCAACACCTTGCCAACCACCCCAAGTACCTTAGCAATTGCCTAGCAACACCCTAGCAACCACCCAGAAAACCATAGCAACTGCCAAGCAACACCTTAGCAACCACCCCAAGTACCACAGCAACACCCTAGCAACCACCCATGTTACCATAGCAACCACCTAGCAACTGCACAGAACACCCTAGCAACCACCTAGCAATACTTTAGCAACCACACCAAGTACCTTAGCAACTGCCTAGCAACACCCTAGCAACCACCCAGGTTACCACAGCAACCACATAGCAACACCTTAGCAACCACCCCAAGTACCTTAGCAACTGCCTAGCAACACCCTGGCAGCTGCCTAGCAACTCCCTAGCAACCACTCGGAACACCCTAGTAACCGAGTGCCGAGTTTTGCTAGTCCAAGCACCATTCACATTTTCTTCAGAAAAATGTTCAAGGTGTCTGAACAAATTTTGGTTTGACTGTATATATATATATATATATATATATATATATGTATGCGTATGTATGTATGTATTTATATTTCGATTATGAATGTTTTTATGCTGTTAGATATTATTTGGAGACATTTTAAACCAGTGACTGTAAGAAAATTGTCCACAAGGTCAAAAATGTCCACAGCTGAAGAAAGACCCTCAAAGTCCCACAAGTGTGAACTCTGGTAACCCTGAAACGGCTTTAAATCTGCTGGTCAGTTCGCAGACACACGTACTATAAAGCGAATATCATATAGCATGTTTCTCATGTGAAATCTCAGTGACAGAGGAGAAATATTTTCCAAACAAGATTGTGTATGAATGTATATTTGCTCAAATCCTCAGATTACAGGACTCCACTCGTATCTCTTTTGCCCGAGCTGGTTTTTCAAATGACTGTGATTTCCTTGAATTACCCTGATTAATTATGTGTATCTGGACATATGGGAGAGGAAATGTCAGCATTTACCCGACCCTAGAAAAAGAAGGAAACAACAAACAAACCGTCCTGGAAACCAGTGATTTGCCCTACACCAGCCCTGCTGCAGACCTCAGGTTTCCAAAAATGAGAACTGATCATGGGAACTTTCCTGCCATGATGGATCACAGGAGGAATGTGACTTTCAATGGCCTGGTAATCCCCTTGGAAACGTTCTACCCAGTTCGGAATCACACAGGGACACTGAGGAACATTATCTCAAAAATGTTTGGAGAGAGGTGTCTATTCCAGATTCTATTTTGGGGAGAACCTTCCCAAAGAATAATTTCCTTTCAAGGATATCCATGCTTATATACAATTCAGAGAGTGGTGCGTTTGATAAAGCCCTCATAAATAATCCGACAAGGCGATATTAAAGAAGACTTACTGTGCTCTTCTACAAAGTCTTGATGTTGTTTTTGGGCTCTACTAGAGCAGGTTTTCCTGCTTGAATGTTGATTATTTTCCTCATATTCTCCATTGTTGCAGCTCCTCTCTTCCCAGTCTGTCAGTAACGCTCTGTCTCTATGAAGCCCCTCCTTCTGAAAAGCACAGTGTGCTCTGATTGGTCGGCTGGAGCAGTGTTTTGTGTTTGGGAAATGTCCCGCCCCTTACCATAACCGCCAGTTTCAACACACTACTAACTAACTCAACCAGGCCCCGCCCCTTTATTCTGCACATTAATTATTTAAATGAGGAATATTGTGTCAACCACAGTTATAATGATGTGATTTAATATTATGAAGGAATTACAACTTCACGCTCTCGTCCTGCATGGCCCATTTGCACGTAGTCTGGATGCTTCTGGGCCAGAACAACAGTCTCTCACATCAAACTTGGCCATGGGGCGCCGATTGCCTCATTCCAAACAGTGGGTAAGGGTGAGGCATGCATCACTGTTGCCATGGCGCCTCTGTCCTGGTCCTTTAAAAAAAGACATCACCAAAGCACACAGCAGAACCGGTCCCAGTGGGGAATTGCACAGACAGCCAGTGCAACTCAAACAGCGAGCGGGCAGTGTTGTTGGGCACAAATTGGATGGAAGGCATTTTATCTGCCTTGTTGAACTTGGCATGGTGTGTCTGCCCTATAACAGATGTGTTTGCTGTGGAAATACTGTATGTTTGTCCTCACTGCAATTTATCACGTAAACTAGGAAATTTACAGAATTTTAACACAATGTGCTGGCAGTTCTGTGAGGCTTTATATGGCTGCCAATGTTTTTAGGCAAAATGTGAAAGAAGACAAGCTGAACTTTGTTTTCTGATTGTAATTCCAAACATAACTAAGCTGATCACAAGTAGAAATAGAAAAATCTTATTCTGGGCAGATCACACAGAAACAATATGTTGGATTAGCAGAAAGGATGATTCTGAAGACTGTAAATAGAATAAATATATAAATAAATAAATAGTATAATATTTATTTATTATTGACTTATTTATTTTACTTTAATTAATATGATTGGTATTATAGTAATATATATATTAGGCCTTTATTTATTTATTTTTTACTTTAAATTAATATATTAATATATACGGAGCCCCGCACATGACATGCAAGAAAAAAAATTAAATCGTAATTTACTAAATCTTTAAATCATGCACATAATTTATAAATCGAGGGAACAAATTAGTAAATCATTGCGCACGATGTAGCCTACTATTTTTTTCCTGCATGTCATGTCCGGGGCTCCGTAAATATAATACCAATTAATTAAAGTAAAATAATATACTAAAAAATAATAAAATAAAAAGGTTGATAATAATATTTATTTATTTATTTATTTATGGAAGTTTGTTTCCGCCATGAAATAAAAAATACAAAAGGTAATTGCGACTCTTTATCTCACAATTCTGACTTCTTTTCTCAGTATTGTGTGATATAAAGTCAGAATTGAAATATATAAAGTCAGAATTGAGTGATATAAAGTCAGAATTGAAATATATAAAGTCAGAATTGAGTGTTATAAAGTCAGAATTGCGAGATATAAAGTCAGAATTGAGTGATACAAAGTCAGAATTGCGAGATATAAAGTCAGAATTGCGAGATATAAAGTCAGAATTGTGAGTTATAAAGTCAGAATTGTGAGTTATAAAGTCAGAATTGCGAGATAAAGTCAGAATTTCAAGTTATAAAGTCAGAATTGCGAGACAAAGTCAGAATTGCGAGTTATAAAGTCAGAATTGCGAGATATAAAGTCAGAATTGCGAGATAAAGTCAGAATTGCGAGTTATAAAGTCAGAATTGCGAGATATAAAGTCAGAATTGCGAGATATAAAGTCAGAATTGTGAGTTATAAAGTCAGAATTGCGAGATAAAGTCAGAATTTCAAGTTATAAAGTCAGAATTGTGATATAAAGTCAGAATTGTGTGATACAAAGTCAGAATTGAGTGATATAAAGTCAGAATTGTGATATAAAGTCAGAATTGAGTGATACAAAGTCAGAATTGAGTGATATAAAGTCAGAATTGTGATATAAAGTCAGAATTGAGTGATACAAAGTCAGAATTGCGAGATATAAAGTCAGAATTGTGAGTTATAAAGTCAGAATTGCGAGATAAAGTCAGAATTTCAAGTTATAAAGTCAGAATTGTGATATAAAGTCAGAATTGTGTGATACAAAGTCAGAATTGAGTGATATAAAGTCAGAATTGTGATATAAAGTCAGAATTGAGTGATACAAAGTCAGAATTGAGTGATATAAAGTCAGAATTGTGATATAAAGTCAGAATTGAGTGATACAAAGTCAGAATTGCGAGATATAAAGTCAGAATTGTGAGTTATAAAGTCAGAATTGCGAGATATAAAGTCAGAATTGCGAGATAAAGTCAGAATTGCGAGTTATAAAGTCAGAATTGCGAGATATAAAGTCAGAATTGCGAGATATAAAGTCAGAATTGTGAGTTATAAAGTCAGAATTGTGAGTTATAAAGTCAGAATTGCGAGATAAAGTCAGAATTTCAAGTTATAAAGTCAGAATTGTGATATAAAGTCAGAATTGTGTGATACAAAGTCAGAATTGAGTGATATAAAGTCAGAATTGTGATATAAAGTCAGAATTGAGTGATACAAAGTCAGAATTGCGAGATATAAAGTCAGAATTGTGAGTTATAAAGTCAGAATTGCGAGATAAAGTCAGAATTTCAAGTTATAAAGTCAGAATTGCGAGACAAAGTCAGAATTGCGAGTTATAAAGTCAGAATTGTGATATAAAGTCAGAATTGCGAGTTATAAAGTCAGAATTGCGAGATATAAAGTCAGAATTGCGAGTTATAAAGTCAGAATTGCGAGACATGAAGTTGCATACATTTTCCCCCTCCCTTTTACCAGGCTTTTTTCTCTTTACTTTTTGACAAAACAGTATGTCTCCCCTGGCAATTGTCTGATAACTCATTTATTATTTTTTTATCTATAAAAGTGCCTAAAATTGTTCATGCACATTGCATATAGAGAAATGCATAAAAAAAAAGAGAAAACAGGCCAGAGATGACAGACTCTTACATCCTTTCTGAACTCTACACGGACGGCCCGGCACAGACGGGGACTTGCTGCCTCACTC
Source organism: Elopichthys bambusa (assembly GCA_037101425.1). Classification (NCBI taxonomy): domain Eukaryota; kingdom Metazoa; phylum Chordata; class Actinopteri; order Cypriniformes; family Xenocyprididae; genus Elopichthys; species Elopichthys bambusa. Next base: position 926,384 of record CM074448.1, on the reverse strand, counting down.
GTGGCATTGTGCTGTCACACTATTCAACACTGTATAATTCAGAGGCCCCTTTTGTGTCTGTGCAAGTTGTTTTGTGGTCGAGCAGCGAGAGGGAAGAGAGGAGAAGAAAGGATACAAAAATAGAGTGATGGGAGGAGAGCTTGAGGGAGTGAGAGAAAGACTTCAGCATTGGTAGACAAGACTATAAATAAGTTGTATAAGAGAAAACGATTAAAACCAGATCTGTCCACGCAAGCCTCGCACTTTTAAACAGCTATTAGTGCGGCTCTGTGCATGAGCTCGTATCTCACCTCTCAGATGAGCACAGGAACAGATCTGTAAATGACATGCTCGTGTCAGAGCACTGATACACAGAAAATCAGTCTTACAGACACAAACCAGAGATGCTTTCACACACACATTCACTGAGTAATGCATTCCCCTCAGGCATTCTCTCAGCATTTTAAGAGGAGTGCGGAACAAGATGTGGCTTCCTGCCAATGTCTGATGGTTGACATCTACTCTCTTAATATTTCTTAATCTGGACTGAGTTTAAGTTTTATGTTGAATTACAGACCTCATGAAATGGTCTGACTAACGCGGTTTTCTCTTGACATTTCCTATTGACGTATTTCCTGTTGGGTGAGCCGTATTGAAAAAGGTTGTCCCTCTTTTAAACAGGCTTTACACTAGGACCGGGCGATATGGTGTAAATAAATTATATTTACCATTAATGGTGAAGGAAATGCTTTCCACATGTTTGTTAGACCTTGAGAATGAATGTAAACATGTAAACTTGTTTGTTCACAATTAAAGTACACAGAGTAGCTATATTTTTTCCATGAAATTCATTTTATTTTTCCCTAAATTCTGTGTTTTCCATTGCATTTTTTGTTGTTGTTAAATTTAACAATTAAATTTAAAATGTAATCAAATGAATTAATTTACAATAAAACATTGCATTTTTATTTTTTGCCAAATAAGATGCCGCACAACAGAACTGTATAAAGGCCCTACTGTTTTCCTAAGGACTTTTATTATTATTATTATTATTATTATTATTACGACTTCTCGGGCACTTTTGGGGCTTTATCATGCTCGAAAACTCTTGAAACTTTGCACACACATCGTAATCATTAACAATTCACTTGAAACTTCATCAGTATAATGGCAAAACACAGCAGATGTAGACCGGCAAAAGGATTCTTGATGTCTTAAATACTGTTGCCATGGCAACGCATCAAACTTTAACAACATTCTTGGGTGTTTTTGAGGCTCTTATCATGCTTCAAATTACATGAAACTCGACACATATCAGAGTTGTCAGCCAGTAGACATGGGCAAAGCCTTAGAAACGGGCATGCATGGAGAGGGAGCTCTTGTAGCGCCACCTTTTGACAAAAGAATGGTTTAAAAGCATTTGCGTGAATAAGAGCGTGATCATATAAAAAATTAATCACATACGTTAACACACTAATTTTGACAGTACTAATATTTTCATAAAAAGTTATATTCAAAATAAATACATTGTAAAGTAATTTCCTAACCAGGCATCGGATAGAGTACTCGCAAAGACGTTGTTTCAGCCCACGTCATGGCTTTGCTGTGACTGACAAAACTAACCAGCCAAACCCTGATCCCCTGACGTTAGCCAATCAGAAACCTTGGAGATGCCTCTCTCAACCTCAACCAATGGCGTTTGCTGCAGAAGTGTTTTGGAAGCAAATCATTACTTTTGCAATTCCGTTTCATGCAGAAATCACCACAAATAGCGGCGTCCCAATTCGGAGGCTGCATCCAAAGTTCAATGAAGCCTGTCCCAATACGAAGGCGCCTGCAAATGCATCCTTCTTTCCCTGCAGCCTATCCTATCCCAAGATTCATTGCGCACAGTGACACAGTCTTGTCACAAATGCCAGATTACACTTTTAAATGCAAGTGTTGGGTTTTTAGCTTACTTGAATATCTAACGATACAAATGCAGTTAAAGCTGTTCAAAAGTTCATTTGTATCTTACCAAAATGTGATAGTTTATATCTTTACTGTGTACATAAATGGACCACGGTGAATATTTAGACAGGTTGTGAACCCTGTTTTGTTTTCAAATAGTTGAAAATAAAAGTCCAGTACAAATGTTACTGACAAGACAATCCTTTTTAGGCTAGACCGTACCATTTGACAACACTCGGTTCCATCTTCGTGGACTGTAGCCTGTGAAGTCTGCAGCCTCTGAACTGCGATGTGGCTAATATCTATTTCGTCCCAAGAGGTGATTAAAACACACTGTGAACTTCTGAGTCAAGACCTTACCTGTGCAGTTAATGCTTTAAAGTGCCTCCATCACAAGGGTAATTGAACGTAAATTACACACAGTTACTACTTATTGAAGCCATAGCCGTTTTCCACCTCTGATGGCATAATGTGGAACGATCTTTGACCTGCTACTATTAACCACCGGTTCAGGTTGCTTTCAGATTGATGACAGTGAGGGAGGCTTTATATCGCCGTCTTCAGCAATTATACGCAGCCCTTCCTGACAGACACACCCCTGGTACGAGGTGGAATGTGAGAAGCCTGGACGAGGGCCCAGACGAGGCAAACATGATGCTGGCCAGGGTTCAGACGAGCCCCAGAGGGGCATAAGGGGGGTGTCACGCCGTTTGTGGCCGAAAACCGCTAAACCACAACGCAGACATAATATCCAACCACATGTCGCTTAGATATGAAGCGCACGATTGTTTCTTGTGCCTCTGTTAAAACCTAAGAAAACAGTTATTGAAAATGAGGACGTGACGACAAAGTCTCCTCTAATGAAAAACGTCTGCAAACATGCTGCTGCTCTGCTAAGGTATACAAATATAAGGTATTTTCCATGCAAACGCACTGAATGGGAACTGAAGCTTCAAAAGGGACACGTCTCCTTGTTTTCCAGTACAAATATCTAATCATTCTTAAATAAATTTACTTGAGAAGCAAAATGACTTCAGATATGATTATGAAATCTTGTTTTCTGAAAATAAATAAATAAATAAATAATAAAATGAATGAAGTTTCCACTGGCAGAAATTTGCTCTTGTTTTAAGCACAAATTCATTTATTTATTTTTTAATTTTTAAGTAAATGTATCTTTGAATTTTCAGAATTTTGCAGTGTGTCAGGAACATACTAAAATGTAAGTTTATACAGTATAACTCATTTACACATTCATTATAGAAGTAGAGATGTCTGATTCATGAACAGAGTCAGATCTTTTCAATGAATCAGTTTATTCAGTTCATAAAATGATTCAGCTCTGACTAAACGATTCAGTCAGGTTAGTCAAGTTTATTGGCAAATAACAGCTTAAATCAGTCTGTTTCTCATACAGTAATTTGACATGACTTCAGAAAGCTTGGAATACAGTCATATGGACCACTTTTTTATGACACTTCTGTTTCAAAGTCTATTTTCCCATGGGCATGAAAAAAATGATATGACAACAATGTGTTATAATTCAGATTCTACAGCATTCAACTATGCGAGATTTAAAAATAATGAGTTGAAATGACTTGAACAGCTAATTTGATTATACTTAATTTAAAGCAACTTCTGAACTGAAGATTTTAAAGTGCAAAAAATGACAGATTTACTATCTTGCACCGTCACTAAGGTTAAGCTTACAGACCAATATATCGTTTCAATGGAGATCATAATGCAAGATTGGCTTCAGATAACTTCATGTGCACTTTAGCCCCATTGTGCAGAACAATATCAGTGGAAAAAACCTGATAAAACAAACTACTCCCCGAGATCTGGCAGGGAGAAGCAAGACCTGTGGCTCGGATACAGCACAAGTGTTACAAAAACCATAATGTGAGAATGATAAGAGAAAATATAACTCATCCAAATACTCTAATCCACACAATTACGCACACACATTTTTGATTTCCCGTTCTTTCTCGACTTGCTCCTCTTCGGTTTCCCACAGGGAGGGAAACATTATTGCTCATTACTTATCTGCCTCTCCTTATTCAACAATTTTGCAGTTCGGCCCAAGAGTCATTCAGAGCACTTTTGATGCTTTGATTTGATTTCATGGAAAAGTTGATGTATTTAAACACTATATAAGCTGAAATATTGGCTAACAAGGACCGATGAAGACTTCTCTCTTGGGTTTATTAGTGTAGAAGAAATGGACTTTGTATTAATGTGCATTTAGTCAAGATATTATCATCTGCTTTGAGGATCATGGATATATTTATGCTCTATTAAGAACATTTTCAATTATTCAAACTGTTGAATTGCATTTCTAAAACTGGATGAGGAGCCAAACCAAAAATCCTGAAATATGGAAAAACATCTGACAATCTCTGAAATCAATGGCACACTTGCATTTTAAAATGTTATGTTAAAAGTAAAACTTTAACAAGCCAATATAAAATAATAATAATAATAAAAAGACCCAAGTTAAAAATAAGAAAATCCCACTTAGATTAAGAAAAGGCTCAGATTTGAAAAATGTCCATTTCTGGTCCAAAACAATTTGAACATAAGTTACCATATTTTAATAAAAAATGTAAGGGATATTTTTAATGCCAACAGTAACACCATTTTCCAAAGAAAATACTCCAGGGCAACGCAAAGCCAAAAGATATAACAAAAATATTCTCACACATTAACTTTTAGCCTGAGGCATTTTCCCCCCTGCGAAAACATGGAGAACCAAAAGCCCAAAACACCTAACGTAAATAAAATGACAATTAAATTCACATTAATCCTAAAGCGAGCTGCACCAGTGGATGATTTATTAAAGTCACAGATGGAAATCTGAGCTCATAAATACATTAAGCTGCCTACGAGGTGGGAGAGAGTTTACAAAATTAGGTAGACGTTAAATGGCATATTTGCGTTTTGGGGTATAGATTTCAGGAGGTTTCTCTGCCCTTTATCAATCAGACATGGCACAGTTAGCTTAACGACCCAGATGAGATACAGTTTGGGGAAAATTGCTTAAAAAAAAGTAGCATGGAGCATCAAGACAGACTAAATTATTTTTTGTTGGGGCCTGGTTGAGTTAGTTAGTAGTGTGTTGAAACTGGCGGTTATGGTAAGGGGCGGGACATTTTCCAAACACCAATCACAACACACCGCTCCAGCCGACCAATCAGAGCGCATTGTGCTTTTCAGAAGGAGGGGCTTCACAGAGACAGAGCGTTACTGACAGACTGGGAAGAGAGGAGCTGCAACATTCAAGCAGGAAAACCTGTAGTAGAGCCCAGAAACGCAATCAAGACTTTGAAAAATGGCATAATTCGTCAAGCAGTGATGTCTCTTTGTGGTGCTCAGATAAATGTAGCACTGTTGCGTGTCAAAGCTATAAAACAGGAAGGAAGATCTTTTTAGTCAGTTAAGTTAACGTTCACTTTGCTACATCCAGCTTGTTGCTTTTGGCAGCGTCTATCAGCAAAACAAACTCTGATACAAAGGAAGTCACCCTTAAAATAGCTCAGCCCTGCTTTGGCTTCATAGACGTGCTGTGTGGCCGAGTGAGGGTCCAGTCTTCATGAATACCATTAGTGAAGGAAACCCTCTTGAGCGTCGGGATTAACCTTTCCGTTTTACACTAGTCACTGATGTACAAACAGGGTCGAATAAGAACAATGGTGGATTTCACAGGGCCAGGGTTCGAATGTGTGCTTTTAAATCTAAAGTGCTGCTTGGCGAGACGCGCTATCCTCAGAAACATGAGCTCGGAAAAAGTTCTCTTTGAACGCGGAGTGTGAAGATCCATCACTTCCAGTCCCCTGACGACTCCCACATGTGACACAGAGCTTGAGCTTTGCTCAAAATGGATCCCGAGCCCTACTGACAGAATGAATATTATGCCCTTTAAGTCTACTAGAACTCATTTTCATGCTTGAATGTTGATTCTTTTCCTCATGTTCTTCATTGTTGCAGCTCCTCTCTTCCCAGTCTGTCAGTAACCACGTTTCCATCACCCTTTAATTTGCGCAAATTGAAAATGCGCCCAATGGAAACTCCCATAAAAGTTTGCTCGCATGTGGTGGTTTTTCAGGCAATTCGAAAAAGGAATATTTCGCAAAACTGCAATGGAAACAGTTTTGTTTTTTTTCCTCGCATCTACAGGTCACCTGCCGTATGTAAAAGTCGATCATTCTTTAAAGAGGGCGCGGTACGTTTGGACAGAAGACGAGAGTTCTTCGTTAAACTCATAAAAGACAAAAGTATTACAGGACTACTGGATTGTAAACAACAAAGAAATGCCACAATTTTAATTTATCAAACATTTATTAAGCAGATACGAGGGAGAAACACCTAGAAACTCCTCATACGAGGTCGCTCCCAAGTATAAAGGGCTTTCCTTGCCATAAATGCTTGGATGACATTCCTACGTCTCCTTTGATTACAAATAATGGCTAGTGGAATGGCTGGGATATACGTAAACCTACCAACATCCGTTGCCATGATTTTTGGAATGACTTACCGTGAGAGGAAAAAAAGACATTTTAGTCGTTTAATGGAAACCGCGTCATTTCGCAATCGTTTTTTTAATCGATATTTAGAAAATATCGCAAGAGTTTTACGCTCTGTTTGGTTCCTGTCTCTATGAAGCCCCTCCTTCTGAAAAGCACAATGTGCTCTGATTGGTCGGCTGGAGCAGTGTGTTGTGATTGGTGTTTGGGAAATGTCCCGCCCCTTACCATAACCGCCAGTTTCAACACACTACTAACTAACTCAACCAGGCCCCGCCCCTTTATTCTGCGTATGAGTTATTTAAATGAGGAATATTGTGAAAAAAACTCAAGACTACAATGGAGTTCAGAAACAGTGACACTTATAAATGTCTTTCCTTGCTGAATAAAATAATTATTTTCTTTTAAAACGAAGTTGGACTCCTTTCACTTTGAATGGCCAGAAGGAAAGTCAAATGGGATTTGAATGACATGAGGCTGAGTAAGTGATTAGATATCCAAGGAACTGAATAATACCTTTCTTTGCCCTTCTCTCAAATTTAAAAGCATCCCTTCATTAAACAGCTGATAGTTTAAGCATTTGAGATTAGCTCTACGTCCACAAGAGGCCAGTTTCCTGTAACAAATGATAAAAGATCAACAGTCTCCCTCTTCGGACCGTGCCTGCTTCTGGGATAATCCCTGGACAAACAGAAGCCACCTTTGACTGGACAAGAATGTTATCGGGATACGCTCTTCCCCCGTCCCAGCAGAATTCCTCAGCGAACGTATACCGACCCCACACAGACCCCTCCGCACCTCAGTCACTATCTGCAGTCTTTCATCAGCCTGCGGCCTGAGTGGTATTAAGAGTTACTCCGCAGTCACGGCTCACTTGATTAAGACAGATAGACCAGCGCAGGACACTTCATCTTCTGTCCGATGAAATATGTTAACTGCATCCTCATGTTCCTCCAGCACAATTAGCCTGAATGAGGACTGAATCCACTAAAACAAGCTTTTCTTGTGCTATCCGTCCTGTTGCATTTCAAACGTTAAGTAGAGCTACCGAACAAGACATGATCTATTAACATCGACTGTGCAGGTATATTTTTTCCTGCATAAAGTATATCAGTGAGGAGGAAGCTAGCTTATACTCCTTTCGCTATATTTTATGATAAGCCTGTTACTCAATGGTGTAGAATTCAGATCGCATGTACTGCCAAACTGCTTTTTTATGAACTCTGACATACTAAAAACGTTGTACGTCTTCTGATAGCATGCATGTCCTGGTAAAAAGGCTTTTTATTTTTCTTTCTTTCGTGCTCTTGTTTTTAACCATTGCACCATAATATTATTTCAGCCGACTCTGTCTAAAATGCAGCCAACAGAGATTTTGTAAAGGGATCATACAAGTGTCTGCAAATACTAATCTGTAGCTGTTTTATATCCATCAGTGTAATTAAGTTGGACGGCTCTGCGAAATGAAGAAGAGAATGGAAATGCTGAGAAAAGCACGAGGGATTTGACCGTTTGGAAGGAATGATTTAGATCAATTAGGGTTCCGTTCATGTTGCAGCCATAACTTCTGCTTAAAACCATCAGGCTAGATTTTTTTTTAATTTTTTAAAAAAAGGACTAGGCCACCCATTCTATCACTACATAACATTGAGTCATCACGTCAGTTCAACAAAAATGAACCGAGCATAAACAGGTTACACTGTGGGACCAACCAGTTTACATGTAGCGTGCATTTTACACACACACACACACATATATGTATATATATATAAAATAGCAACATAAACTGATATTGTTCATTGAAGCTTACTGTATTATGTAGAAGAGTATTGTGAGAAAAAGATTGATTGAGCGAGTTTATTACCTGCATTCAGATTTAGCATTTTCCTTCAGGTCAGTCCTATGTTCATAATAAAAAAAAATCTGTTTAAATGTCCGCTGCAATATCTTGGCTTTTTAACATTTAAGGGGTTTTCCCGTGACTGACAGCAGTAGTCAAAGCACAACGATTCAATCTTTTCAACGTAAAAGTCTCGTAAAGACAGTCTTTGCTGCCATCTAATGCCGTAATAATGTAACTTCTGTTGCTGTTCACGGTCAGGGACTATTTTTTCCGGCGGAAGGAAAGCTTTTAGAAAAAGTTTACTTAATGAAAGTTGCATTGATACATATTTCTGGCCTTAATAATTGTATTGTGTGGTGACCGTTTTATAAAAGCAGTAAGATACAGCACAGCCTCTCGTACCTTATTGCTTACATATATATACATATATATATATATATATATATAAAGTTAAATACAACCCAGTGACATGTCGCCAAATCACCAACAAAGGGACGGTTTGCAACATTGTGTAAAGCCGCCGTGACATTTGTACTTTTAAATGAAGATAAAATAACAAAATAAATCATGGGTAATAATAATAATAACATTTAATTTTTTCAAATTATTTATAAAATAATGAAATAAATTACACTTAATAATAATAATAATATAACATTTAATCTTAATTTATCATATAAGTGCTTAATGTTCCAGCTATTTGACTACTGTTACAGTGAAATATTACAGTGACGGCAGACAAAACAAAAATATATATATATACACATTTATTATTATTTTATTGTAATCCTCCTTGTAATCCATCATATTTTAAATGTGCAGGTTATATTTCATCAAGATAAATAGATGGATTCAAGTAATTCATCTCATACAACTCACCAAGATCACAATACTGATAAATAATAGTGTGTTTTAGATATGGTTTGTTTGTGTAATGAAACTGACGAAGTCAATGTTAGATTAGTTTGTCATGCCAAGAAACTTTTGGTTGTTTCTGTAGGTGTTTCTGTTTTAGAAGCAATTTGATGACTGACCGCTACAGTAAACCCATTATAATTGAACTACAATTATAATTATAGTGAAATAAAAACTGAATAATGTAGTCATGTAAATTATCATAAGCATTTTTTCTATTATACATGAACGTATAAAATTACAAATGCATGCAGCTATCTAAACAAATTACACTATATATATATATAGTTTTTTTAATAAAAAGTGTCTATATACAATTGAGGTCAAAATGTCTGAGACCAGTAATAAAACAAATATTTTTTAAACACGTTTTGTGTTTTAATCATTTAAATATTTAATATTTATTTTAATACATTTCATAACATTTCAGTGTTTGGGCTCAGATTTTTGGACATTTAATAAATATTATTATTATGTTTTAATCAAATATAACAAGTCATTTACTGCATGTACAAATATTTTTGTCTGTGATATAAATTTAATTCCCATCAACTTTGCTTAAAAGTTATGAGAAACAAACTCTCAATCATATATTGTGGAGTGTTGTACAGGGAACAAGCTGATGCTTTTAGAAACCATTAAAGCAGTGCTGTTATCTCTGCCAGGACAGTTAAAGTTTAGCCCATAATAGACGGGCAGATCCTCCTCGCTCTTCCTTCAAGCACTCCCGGGGGTCTGCCTGACTTCCTGTCATTAAAGAGACAGCGCATCCGACTACCATCTGGGTGACTGACAACCCGCCATCAGCACAACGTGTGGAGTCCACCTGAACATCTGCGAAATCAGCCAGACACTGGCCGAGCGAGACACCCCTGCCAGGCGCTGACGTCGTGCGGCGTGAGCAGACAGCGGCTGAACAGAGCGATCGGTGTTGATGTAAATCAGGTTTCTGACAGCTAAAGTGGCCAGCGTAATGCTTTTAATAAGACAGGTCTGTTATTGTAAAGCTCGTTCTCTGCCTTGTTGCAAAACTCGCAGTGCAGTGACCATAAAACACGTCCTTACAATCTGCCATCTGAACATCAGCCAAGAACACAGTTGAGAGAAAAAAAAAAAAAAAACATCTGAGAAGTTTCACTGTTGTCTAAACAATTTTAGATGACAATCGAACAGCCAAAGTGCTCAGCGTCAGGAACAGCACTGATCCCTGTCGGCTTTAGACTCGTAAACACTTCTGACATGTACATACAAGTCTTTCTTTCACAGATAGAGAGACAGATAGAATGATAAAATGATAGATAGAATGATAGATAGAAAGAAAGACAGAACAATATATAGATAGAACAATAGATAGATAGATAGAACGATAGACAGCTAGAACAATAGATAGAGCGATAGAATGATAGAATGATAGAACGATAGATAGATGATAGATAGATAGAACAATAGATAGATAGAACAATAGATAGAACAATAGATAGATAGATAGATAGATAGATATCTCGCAATTCAGACTTTATAACTTAATTCTGACTTTATAACTCAATTCAGACTTTATATCACAATTCTGACTTTATATCTCGCAATTCTGACTTTATAACTCGCAATTCAGACTTTATAACTCAATTTTTACTATCTCGCAATTCTGACTTTATATCTCGCAATTCTGACTTTATAACTCGCAATTCTGACTTTATATCACAATTCTGACTTTATATCTCACAATTCAGACTTTATATCACAATTCTGACTTTATATCTCACAATTCAGACTTTATATCACAATTCTGACTTTATATCTCACAATTCAGACTTTATATCACAATTCTGACTTTATATCTAGCAAATCAGATTTTATAACTCGCAATTCGGACTTTATAACTCAATTCTGACTTTATATCTTGCAATTCTGAGAAAAAAAATCTGAATTGTGAGATAAAAAGTCACATTTACCTTTTTATTTTTTATATTTCACAGCAGAAACAAGCTTCCATAGCTTTAGACTCTGCACATACAAGTCTTAGTTTTCACACACCAAGTTTTGCACTTCAGTTCAGACTTTAAATGCACCGTAATCTCTCCTCTCTGCTGCTCTACTGACTCCATTCACTCCTCGCAGCTCACAAAACTATGATAATTGCAATAATTATGCGATCATCCATTGCACAACCTCAC
>CM074448.1:722500-910000 GCA_037101425.1 Elopichthys bambusa | reverse complement strand
AGTTAATTAGTTTAATACTTATTAATAATTATATATATAAGTTTAAATAAATAAAGGGAGGAGAAAACGTGCATAATAAATAATAATAATATACAAAAAAATAATGTCCATCCTTAGTTAAATATTTTAATACTTATTAATAATTATATATATAAGTTTAAATAAATAAAGGGAGGAGAAAACGTGCATAATAAATAATAATAATATACAAAAAAATAATGTCCATCCTTAGTTAAATATTTTAATACTTATTAATAATTATATATATAAGTTTAAATAAATAAAGGGAGGAGAAAACGTGCATAATAAATAATAATAATATACAAAAAATAATGTCCATCCTTAGTTAAATATTTTAATACTTATTAATAATTATATATATAAGTTTAAATAAATAAAGGGAGGAGAAAACGTGCATAATAAATAATAATAATATACAAAAAATAATGTCCATCCTTAGTTAATTATTTTAATACTTATTAATAATTATAATAATTAAATAATAGTTTAATAATTGTTGAGTCTATGGCAATATCTGGAAGTAAAGCTAGTTGAAAACCACAGATTTAGAAGTCAAGCTTTAGTTTCCCACTGAATCAGAGTCTCTATATCATGTTTACAGTGTAGTAGGTCAGAACTTCAAAGACCGACATGATGAACACTATGTAATTTGGCGTTTACTCAAGTTTTCGGGGAAATGCACAAACCATGAATATTTACAACGTCATAATTGATTTGTGTAATCTACACACCAAAGTCTTGGCTGGAATGTAAACACAGAACATGCTGCGAGAAAACAAACATCTTATTCATGCTGCCGGTTTTAACTGCTTAGACTCACAACATCTTCATCACAGACCACAAAATATAACAGCTAACAAAAGTATATGTTGTTCTAAAAACATTCTCATTAAGTTATGAAAACGTTATTTCTCTACATGTCCAGATTTTAAATGTTTTAAAAACGTTTTTTTCTTGGTTATACGAACGTTAAATCATTCTTCAAACATTATGGGAACATTACGATAACACTTTCTATGAAGACCATGCTTATAATGAATTATAGCTCCATTTATACTTATTTATCAGCAAGTATTACTATTTTATAAACATATTTATAAAGACTTATTAAGACCTATACCATATTATAAGAACAGTTATAGTTACATATTAGTATAGTTATATTACATATAGTTATATTATTTTTATAATTACTTATAAGTCATGCATTTTCCTTTTCAATGCATGTTCATAATCTATTATACACTGATTTGTAAGTATTAATTAGCCAGTCGTATGGTTACATGAATGTATTTATAAAGATGCAGCCTGCATTGCTATAATGTTATATTACAGTTACAATGACTTCTTATTCACATTTATTTCTGTCAAATCAGTGAATATATTGTTAATAGCTGTGATGTGTTCTTATAAATACTTATTGTGAGTAATAATAGTTATTAATCTCTATAAATGCACAATAATTCCTGCAATAAAATAAAGACCCCCCCATCTTTTTTAATGTTACATACTTGCAAAATACTGCAACAATATTTTTAAGTATAATTCCAAACTGCAATAAGCAATATCATGCATATGGCTGAGGAGTTATAGATGTTAACAAATCAAAATTAAAATTCATGACCTCTAATGCAAACATTAGCTATTAAAGACCAAATTAATAACTAATTGGTACAGCAAACAAATGTCTCTCGACCTACTTTATATATGATCATTTATAAATCAGTGTATAGTGGATTATGAGCATATCGGTGAAAAAGCAAATGCATGGCTTATAAGTAATTATAAAAATAATATAAATGTATCTGTAACTGTTCTTATAATGCAGTATAGGTCTTAATGAGGCTTTAAAAATATATTTATAGAATAGTAATACTTATAAATAAGTATAAATGGCCTATAAATCATTATAAGCATGGTCTTCATAGAAAGTGTTACCGATGTTACTTTTGAATGTTCTTTGAACATTCTGAAACAAGTAGTTACATTTATAAAACGTTAGATGAACGACCTACAAAACATTTCAGGGAAAAAAACATGCTGTTTTTGTGTGTGTCCCTTTAAATGCAAATGAGCTGCTGCTCCCGGCCCCCTTTTCCAGAAGAGGGCAGAGCTTTAACAGCTCGCGCTTCGGTTGCTCAACAACAACAAAGCTGGAGAATCTCACGCAGCCAAAATGACGACGGTGTTCAGCCTTACATTGTTCAGACACTGATGGAGAGACTCAGGAAGAAGTTACAACTTTTAGACGTTTCTGAATGGTTAGTGGATAAATTTATGCAGTTGCTGTGGAGTTGATTCAACTCATCCACTAGCATGTGCCGTCATGTTCATCTTTTGTGTTGAATTGACCCTCGTTTGTGAAGCAGTCCGGCGTAAAATGACGGCATGTCAACAACACTAATACAACAACAAAGCAGCCCAACATGGCCCCGCCCCCTTTGTTGTGTGGTCTCGGGGGCGGGGTTTATGTAAATTTTGGGGTTTGTGATGTCACTAACCCAGGAAGAAGCTCGTTGTAGTCCCTACCAGCCGTTTGTTGTAGTCCTTAAACAGAGATTTCTCCCTTTGCATTGAACTTTGAGCGTCGTAACTTTGCAGATGTTGTTTATGCTCAAACAGCAACATTACACACTAACTAAAGTTAAAAAAGTCAAATCATAATCAACAATCCCTTTAAAGACGAGATAACTTTGAACAAACATTCCACTGGAAGAGCATAACTTTGAGAGAACCTTGCCAGAACATTCCCTGTTAGCTGAGATGGTTCTTTGAGCTTTTATTACACACTGAAGATGTTCAAGAAAACAAATAAGTGCTTAATCATAAAAAATTGCAACTGTAGCAATTATAATAATTCTGTAGCTTGCAGACACCGGCATAAAGAAGCCGGTGCACAAAATGCCAAAGATAACAATGACAATCTGAACGTGACGAGCTCTTCATTGTCTCAACTACTCTCCTGCGGCTAGAGTCTGGCAAAACATTTACTCACAGGGGGCTGCTCAGTCGATGACAGAGCTGAACTGATGCCAGTGGACTTATTCATCCATTTCACTGGATAATTACCAAGCACTAATATGTCACACAGCCGCATTCTTCCATCTTCAATGGACCAGTTCATTCCATCCATAACCGAGGCCTCTCAGTTCATCGGCTCCCCAAGGGGGAAAAACAGCCTCATTGAAATGTGTCACACTAAAGGCTCTCGACATCTCATTTGATAGCATATCAAGCCCGGCGAGCTCAACACATCCAATTGAAAGTGGCGTTTCAATGGCTGGTGCACATTTTGATTGTTCTGTGATGAATACACAACCATCTTCCTTCACAAATCCAGTGACGATCAAACATGCACAAGTGGCTTTCTCACAAAGAAACGATTTGGCCTGGAAAAAGAATAAAAGAAAAGACAGAAATAGAAGAGGAGGGAAAATAGCACTCATGACGTGTCCGAAAGAGAAGAGAAAGACATGTTTAGTCTACTTTCTTGCACCTCAGTCTAATTCTATAGGACAGACGGTTTGATTGGTTCTTTAAACAGCTCGGCGTGGCACATGCCGACCGGGATGATGTCATGAATGACAGGCTCAAGCTCCTGCTCGTCTCAGGCCGGATCTCTTGGGCAAAACCAACAGAGGTCTAGGTATGTCAAAGCAACCCTCTGTCTTCCTCAGTGATGGGAAAGTTCACGTCAAGTTTAGGGAATGTGCGCTCTTGTACCTGTCAATCAAATGCTGTACAGCAAATCGATGTTTATAGTCTTGATTACAGTGTGCAGATGTGCAAACGACGGCATCACCAACTGCACCATTATTACTGGCATTACAGTAGTTATTAATGGAATCATGTCAGACATTTTGTTTTCTGTGTGGCAATTTCATTTTCATAAGTGACATTCATAAAACAATCAAAGCTGAAATGTGTCATATGCACGGCAAAAAAATTATGTTCTTTCTCATCAAACATTATACAAATATCTAAGCATTATTAAATCAAGAGACATTTACTGGAAAATCATCTAAGTGAAGTGCCTTCCATTATAAAGTTCATTTTCATTTTAAAAGATTGCAATTTTTTAATGATGTGACCCCTTTAACAAAAAAAACTTTATTTTAGGGGGCAATTCTCACTATTAACTTATTAGCGTGCATATTACTATGATATTGGCTGTTTATTTAGTACTTACAAAGCACATTAATGCCTTATTCTGCATGACCACATGTCGCTGTGCAGCATCTTTTATTGTATATGACAGTGTAAACATTATTTTAAAGGCTTAATCTATGTCCCATAGACCGGTTCATTGTATTACGATTGCAAGCAGTATCAAAAATGCCAAAAATGTGATATGCAGTAATGTCCCAGTGTGTATGCTGTTCTCATCCAATATGCTTGTTGTACTTCATTGAGTTTTGATGTGTTTTATAAACTCAATATTATTTCTTATTCAAATGTGATAAATAAGAAAACAAAAACACAGCACCCCCAACCTAAAAAACCTTCCCGTGCCCCTGGACTATTAATAAGCAGTAATTACTTACTGCTGGCTTGTGAACGCTGTTTTAATGCTAAATCGCAATGCCAACCACGTCAAAAGTTATGAGCATATGAATATATTGGATTTCACCACTAGGTGGCTTGAAACTTCTCAGGCTCCTTTAGGGCATTGTGCTGATGACCCATACCGAATTTCAGAATGATACGCTAAAGCATTACAAAAATACAAAAAAAGGAAAATGGCCGACACCCAAAATGGCTGATATGGTAAAAATCGGATATCATTCAGCTTGGCATGCTCCCTTGTTTGCTTATAACTTCCCCGTTCGGAAGTTATAAGCAAACATATCCATTTTTGCTATCTCCGGACCAGTAGGTTGCGCTGTGCTGAACCGCAGCATGTAGCCTCCGGTCAGACTTGTTATGACATGTACCAAGTTTGGTCAGAATACATTAAAGCGCTGCAGAGATATACTTTAGCCTTGCGTCCAATTTGGCATGCTCTTCTTCAAAATAGTTTGACCGTTATTTGTGAATGGTTGGGTTTATCAAAAAGCTTTTGATAACTTTTTGCCAGCATAGTCTGAAGATGATCCGATTTGATTTTCATGAAAATTGGAGCAACCATCTAGGAGGAGTTCGGTTTTTTTGGTGGGAAAGGTTTCATGATGGAAAATGACAGACTAGGGTGCAATTGAATCAAATTAAGTCAAGGAATCAGCGAATTTTGATTCTAACCCTTATGGTTCAAAAGTTATTAGCATAAACTTTGAACAAGTGGTGGCGCTAGAGAGTTTGATCTAGAGACACCAAATTTGCTATAGTTAATGTTGGGACTGTCCTCTATCAGTGTGCCAAATTTCATAACTTTTCAACAAGTGATTCTATAGGCTGCAACAAACTCCCTGAGCGGAAGAAGAAGAATAAGAACGCCAACGGATGTGATAGGTGCATAGGACCGTTTGATTTAAAATGGCCTTAAACCATTTGTTTAAAACGGTCTTATCAAGTCATTTTTAAAACGTACTTCCAGTGTCATCCAAATACAGATACGAATAATTTTGAGATTGTTACAGACACATCTAGTAATCAGTAGCATGGCGTAAATGTTTATGAAGTGAGTAGGAAGCAAATGTGCCACCCAAACAACTTCATAAGCCCTTTATTTCCAATAACAGATTTTATTTATCTTCATGTTTAGCACTGCTGCCATTCTCCATGAATTTCCCTTTCCGGACTTATCTGGCTAGTATTTCAGCTAAGGGGATTTATTTCTCATTACCTTTAAGTTTGTAATCATTGTGAAATGCAAGCTGACAAATGAAAGCTTATAGGATTCCCATCTTCACTGCAGCAATAAAACTTGACATCTCCCCAAAACATGCTTGTACAGTGTGCTGCGTGTGTATCTTCATCCCAGGTGCTGGCTGATGTATGATCTCTGAGCTAAATTGTTTGGGTTCTCAGATCTGTTAGAGCTCGTAATCTCTCTGATCAAGGCTGCTCTTGCTGCTGTCGCTCTCTTATCTCTCCAGGCCACGGGAGGAGCTGCTCCTCATAAGAGTGTTTACAAAGAATCTGGAACCATACTTCATCTGTTTCCCTCCCTGAGGTCAACACACATTTCCCGTTCCTCCACAGAACCGGCACGCTACAGAGACGTGGACTGGGAAAGAGGAAAAACCTCAAGAGATGAAGTTTGCAATGAGGTAAAGTTGTTAGAGGAGAAGGTGAAGGTCATAATATCATTCTTGCATCCATTAATCTTTTAGTTCCAACTGCTTACATTTAATTTTAATACATTTTTAAACTTATTTGAAACTTGCAAGTGTTAATTTTGGACTCTGTGTGAATCTAATCAGTGCAAAAGCAACAGGTCAATGTCCTCATACTCAAAATTGCTAGTAAAAAAACCTATTAATTCGTTAACAGTAAGTTCCCTTATAGAGTGAAAAAACTGTAACAGAGCTCATGGGACATTTCATGTCATTTTACAGTAAAATACTGTTAAATATACAGTTTTTGAAAGTAAAAAGAACAAATAGTAAACAAAATGAATGAAATCCGAGAGGTTTACGACTCGTCCATAGACAGCATTATAATCAACACTTTCAAGGTCCAGAAAGGTACTAAAGACCTCGGTAAAACAGTCATGTGACTGCAGTGGTTCAACCTTAATGTGATGAAGAGACGAGAATACTTGTTGTGCGCAAAAACAAAATAAAAATAATGACTTTATTCAACAATCTCTTCCCTGTCATTATCTTACTCGGGTGACGCAGTAACACAGTGAAGCTTCCGTGTTTATGTCCGAATGCTGGCTCAGTATTGGCCGACGCTGATCACGTGATCAGCACGACGCATGCGTGTGATGCTGACGCAGGAGCCGGCCAATAACGAGTCTGCGTTCTGACGTTGAACCTGGAAGCGCTGGACGTAAACAACATATGAGAATGACACAGAAGAGAAGAGATTGTTGAATAAAGTAATTATTTTTGTTTTGTTTTTGCGCACAAAAAGTATTCTCATCTCTTCATAACATTAAGGTTGAATCACATGTTTTAACGATGTCTTTAGTACCTTTCTGGACCTTGAAGTGTGATTATATTGCTGTCTATGGACGAGTCATAAACCTCTCAGATGTCATCAAAAATATCTTAATGTGTGTTCTGAAGATGAACGAAGGTCTGTGGAACGACATGAGGGAGAGTGATTAATGACAGAACTAACTTTTTTGGGTGAACTAACCCTTCAAACGTTGTGCATCAGAAAACAGGACTATTAATATTAGAGTTTCTTTCATTTTATTAACAGTAAAACTAGAGATATGACAGGAAACGATGAGGTGAACAGAATCAGGCTGGATTCAAACCTGCATTTCCCACACGAGCACCAAAACTCAAACTGTTTGCACAACAAATCAGGCCGGCAGTGAATGGTGGTGTAACCTGGAGAAACCACCTCGCCGTCTCCCTTCCCACAGAATTTACATGCTATACTGTCTTCTGCGGTTTGAGGCAGTTCCATTCATCAGGTTTCCCTGATTACACACATTATCCGCTAATCAGAGCACTCAGATCCCTGTGTGTGATACTCGGCTGCTGGTTTGAGGCCTGTCACAGTAATTTGATCTCTTTGAGGACAGAGCTGCACATTTAAATGGCTCTGAACGACACACATTTGTCTCCAAACACACTAACTGAAGACATTTCTATAGTTATCCTGTGTGGAATCAGCTGAGATCATACATGGGTTTGACGTCTTAAGAATCCCGGCTATCTTCTTACCAAACTAATTTCGCATTGGCTTTTGTTTTTGCATTCGGTTTGGTTGCTACTCCAAACATGATGCCATTTGTCAAGGTGGATTTTCTGCGCCTGGAAGGCTGCTTGCCATCTTATGGGTCATGACATCATGCTGAAATGGGTTTAAATACTTTTCCTGGTATTTTAAAACTGCATGCACAGCATTTTCAATATCAGATCAAACACATGTGGTTGTTGAGAGCACAATGACTTCAGGTCACACACACTCTGTGGATATTACTCTTGCGATATGAAACACCCCAAACTGATACACCTTTTCATCAGAAACCTCACAAGGCAGCAGGTCAAATCTTCACCAACTATGCACCACCATGACTGTTAGGGCTGTGCGATTAACCATAAGTGACTTTCGATTTTGTTTTTGGCTTCCAATGATTATGAAAACAAGATAAAAGAGATAATATTATTACTTCATTCCGTCCAGTGCATCTTCCTTTCCTTCACAGCGGTGCGCTTTCGTTTCTCCCTAAAAAGCCCAAACATCTAAATCAGCCAAATAAGTGAGTGCTGTAAAATGCAGTCTACTGTTGCTAAACTGAGGGGTGTGTTTGATATTTAGGGGTTCAAGTGCGTAGCTCTGAAACCCTATTGTAATTGTTAAATTTTCCAAGCATCAGTATTCTCCTCTAAAATTGATCGGGCAGACCAAGGTGTAAGTCGTAGAGACTTGAAACTTTAAGGGGTGGTAGTACTCACAACATCTACAACGTCACCAAGGCTCGCCCCAATCGGCCAGATGGGGGCGCTACAGCCATCAAAGGTATGAAATGGTTCATAACTCCTAAACTGGCTCAAGTGTCTTATATCGTTGGATTCCTTGGATCAAGATGGACAAGATGTATGCCTTGGATACGTTCTGCAAAATTTTCGGGTATTTTGGAAAACCTACTTTTGCGAACTAGTCCTAGGTTTCTGACCCAATCGGAACAAAACCAGCGCAGCAAGATTCTTTGGATTCTGATTGTCAATAATTATCAAAAAAAAAAAGTTGACATTTTGATTCACAAAAACTCTCCCTAGAGGCCTGTGAGAAATTCGAAAGAAATCAGCCACTTGGGGGCGCCGGTGTGTTTTTCAAGTGTGAAAACGATAGTGCGTCTAGGACCACCTCTATCCATCACCATATTGGAGATTATTTAACAAAACAACTTTGGCTCAACCTTGATAACTATTAAAAAGCTTTAAAAACCAAAAATCTTCTATGGTAAATTACCTGTATTGGCTGTAAATGCTGTTTTCCATGTGTTTCCCATGTAGCTTTCTGAGCGTGCTCCGAGTCGGAGCTGAACACGGATAAGCAGATGGGCTTCGGGGACACGTCTAAAAATGTACAAACAAAGTCAAAATGCCCTTTTGGAGAGTATTCACATAAACACAGTGGGTTATGTCATAAGCTAACGTACACAGTTGAGAAACGCGTGTGTAACAGTATATTGTATCCGTGCAGCTCTTAAAGTGACAGCAGCCTAATAAACCTGCTGCAGTCTGTCATTAATGATAATCAAATGACAAAGGAAAAATCACTCACTAATCTAGCCTGAATAACTTAAGTAGCTTTAATTTATGTTAAATGTGTACAGTAAGACTATGCAGTATTATTTTACATTTGATTATTAAATGTTTTTGTTGTAGTCTATTTCTTACACTATCTGAATAGTATACATCTTTTCCTGAAATTTTTTTTATTTTCGTTCTGTTGTATTTATTTCACCGTTTTGTTTGTAATTCGTTGTAATGTTTGTAATGACTTTTTACTTGCGTCTTGGAATTATTTTGAGGACCTTTTTCTTACATTAGTCAACCTAGTATTAGTTTTTGCTCAAGTATCGATAATCGTGATTTCAATATCGACCGAAAATAATCGTGATTGTGATTTTCGCCATAATCGAGCAGCCCTAGTGTGTGTTATTAAGAACTGAACTGAGAATACGTTTTAAATTCATGCAACTTTCAGTGGGTGTGGCCAGTTGATTCAAATTCCATCTCAAAAACTGAAAATGGAGCTCTTTCTTAATTTCCTAATTTTGCCCAAACCCGCTGTTTGACCTCGACACAGATGATGTGCTGATTGTACAGTAAAAGTACATGCAGTGTGTTTTGTCAAAGCTTGGATAACACATTGGGAAAACTAATGCTAAGGTCATCTCATACTAACAAGAACGTAAATGTAGAGTCTCTTTTCCTCTCTCACATGAAAAATAGACATAAACAATCTCTCCCATCCCTGCATCATTGAGAATTACAGACCCCACAGAAGACAGGACAGGGTTTTGTCAGTTCTGTCACTACTGTAATCCTTTAATGGTCCTTTAATAGCAGTTCAGACGGACAAAAAATAATGTAGAGCATCAGGCTTCGCTCATCAACAGAAAACTGTGGAATGGAAAGCTCACCAAGACTACATTTATTTGATTAAAAATACAGAAAAATTGTGAAATATTATTACAATTTAAAACAGCTTTTTTCCATGTGAAAATATAGTAAAATGTAATTTATTTTTGTGATGCAAAGCTGAATTTTCAGCATTATTACGCCAGTCTTTAGTGTCACATGATCCTTCAGAAATAATTCTAATATGCTTCATATGATACAAAACTATGATATGATTTTTTTTGATGAATTTTGAACAGCATTTATTTGAAACAGAAACATTGTAAATGTCTTTACTGTCACTTTTGATATATAATGCATCCTTGTTGAATAAAAATATTA
Organism: Elopichthys bambusa; assembly: GCA_037101425.1. Lineage (NCBI taxonomy): Eukaryota > Metazoa > Chordata > Actinopteri > Cypriniformes > Xenocyprididae > Elopichthys > Elopichthys bambusa. The sequence continues at coordinate 899,441 of CM074448.1, read as the reverse complement.
ATTTCTTTAAAAAAGATTTTTGAGTGGTAGTGTACATTTACAAATCGTCAGTCGCAGAGTAGCAGTGTGTGTTTTTACTGTGTATACAATGCATGGTTTTTTATATACATATATAATTTGTCAAGTCATTCAGGCAAATGTGATTGTTGTAAATTGCGGTAATTATCTGGCAAGGTTTTGAAAACTATGAGGTTGTTTCACTGAAACAGGCCCAAACATTCATTATACTATAGAATATGAATGGAGACAAATGACAAACAGTGGAAAGTCAATAAACATACTCAAGTTAAACGTTATAAAACAAACTTTTAAGAGTCTCACCAACTCTAAAAATCATTAAGCAAGGATCATTTCAAACCCAAACACCTGGACTGTCAGAGTTTCGAAACAGACGAGACGAATGATCTCATGGATCTCATTGGTAACATTGGTAACAATCACATTCATTCATTCACCACACCTGATATGTTACCTAAAAGAAAGTGAGGCATTGTGGGAACAGGGAAAATGGCGAGATGTCCAGGTCAGATGCTGCATTTGGTTTCCGGCAACAACCTTTTCTTCCCGTTTCATTGGATTCCAAAGAGCGAAAAGGTCAGAGCAAAATCTCACTTAACTATATTGAACTCTAGGGTTCTTGACTTAATTTTAAAGAACGCTTTATGTCAAAAATTTCTATATAAAGAGAAATTATTTAAATTATTGCATAATAAGTGGATAAAGCAAAGCTCAGATGGGACTTTTATCTGATAATATGTCACAACTTCAAATTCTATGCTTACTGACATATGCTCTCTGTGAAATGATCTCAGATTGTTTTGCACTGAAGTAAGACCATATCGCAGTATCATTCTCTAACATTTAATTGAACAGGAATTATTTCATTTGATTCCAGATGAAAAGTCCGATTGTTTTTAACTCCATGCTCTGGAATGTCAAGCAACAGTAAGTCATTGGACACGTCACACAAATCACTTTCACACAGTCTCTCTGTATTTTGACGTGTCCTTGACATGGTAAGCTCTTATTGTGCATTCTTTCAGGAAACTAAGATGATTCAATAGTTTTGTTTTTGGTTTCATTATTACCCCACCCAGATATCGACCCCATTCATAGAACGGAAAGGCTAAAGTTTGGGTTAAAGGAATTTGTTTCATTTGCATGTTGTTGCCAATTGCAATTTCCACTGACCCCACCAGCAGCTCATAAAATAAACTCCAAATAGATGGGTTGTGTTAACCTGAAGTATTTATGTATTTTTATGCCCTTTTACGAAGTCTTGATGTTGTTTTTGTGCTCTACTAGATCGAATGTTGATTATTTTCCTCATATTCTCCATTGTTGCAGCTCCTCTCTTCCCAGTCTGTCAGTAACGCTCTGTCTCTATGAAGCCCCTCCTTCTGAAAAGCACAATGTGCTCTGATTGGTCGGCTGGACCAGTGTGTTGTGATTGACGCCAAGACCAGGATGGAGAACCACTGAATTAAAAGGTTCCATGGATGTTAAAGGGTCTTCTAATTAAGTAAAATAACCCATTAAACATGTACGTATTATGCTATCTAATATCTAATATAGGGGCCTCTAGAAGATCTCTCTGACCCTTAACTCTTTAATCTATTGTGATTCCTGTATAAAACATGGCGCTAGCAACACCAAAATCACGAGTTTGAAGGAATGCACGAGCTGATAAATGTATAAAATATAAGTGACTCTGGATAAATAATGCATTAAAAAAAAAAAAAAAAAACGTATAAATGTAAATAAAATTAAAAGGAATGTCCATGGTGCATGCAGTATATCTGCCCTCATTATGAGCAAGAACAGGGAAATGCACTGATAAGAACACAAAACAAATTCTCTTACATGACATCCAGCAAAACTGTAGTGTCTAAAGCTGCTTTTCCAACGTCAGGTCAAACCTCGATAAGCCAGCTTTGATGAGAATTATGGGCTGAGAACGGTTTGTATAACTGAAACCATTCCTCAACGTTCTTAGAACCGTTCGGCCCGCCGGTGGAAAAGCGGCTTAAGTTCTTCTGATATCAAACATTACATGTCAAGGCCACCCGCTCCACATCGCTGAGATTTCATCCCTTATATCCAAGAATCCACAGACAGAAATTGGACAAAGCCAAGCAAACCTTTAAAATGAAATCCAACACAAAAGCTGTTAATCAAAAAGACATTTTATGAAGAGGCGGCCATATATATTATGCTCTGCATTACACAGCATTTCACTTCAAGGCATTCTCAGAAAGAAAACAAAAAAGAGCAAGACCCAAAGGTGAAATCTCCGTAACAAATGCTATGACTAACATCAGTGGGAAAATAAATAAATTTTCCAGTGAATGCTGCGTTGAGAGCTGGTTCATCCCTTGAGCCGTCTTTCTTATTACTGTAGACATTTATAGACCCTTGCAAACTTGATGGAGACGAATGATTATGAAATTGAGCCCAAGTGAATTCTGAGCACCAAGTCGTGGGGCATATTCTCCTCAAAGCATGATGGCGATCTATTAAATAACTCATTGCGTCAGTGTTGCTTTTTATTGCTCAAACACAATGGGGTCGGATAACTGTGACTCCTCTTTGTGAGGCCATTCTAACACATTGGAGACTTAAAACCATTAACCTCAATGCAAAACATGCATTGCATGACAGATCGACACATCTTTGCTAGAAGACTAAGAATTTGTTTTATGACTTTAGCCATATATCAGCCATCACACATTCAAAACATTAATACTGCTAAAAACCAGAGCTGCTTGACAAAAAAAGAAGGGTTTTGGTCCACTTCCAAACGAACTCTGTAGTTCAATATGAACACAAGACGGACCAAAGACATCTAAACGAACCAAAAACAGGACATGATGTCACAAGATGCAACCCTAAAAAGGACAGAACGCTCAAGCATACCTGGTTCTGCTCGTCATAGTCGTGATGTTGCCCATGAAGTTACTGTGTGGTTAATGAACCTAGCTGAATGGAGAAGTGATGAAGTGTTGTGTTGGCTGAGACCACATGCAGTTCTGTCTTTGCAAGGTTGAGTTAAAGGTGATGGTCCTTCATCCAGCAAGAAATGTCTGTTAGGCAGGCCGAGACATAAGCAGCTACTATCAGATCAGCTGGCTGGAATGAGAGGTAGAGTTGGTGTGTCATCAACATTGTGATAGGAAAAACCATGTTTCTGAATGACAGATCCTAGTGATGACATGTAGATGGAGAAAAGAAGCGGTCCCAGCACTGAGCCCTGAGGTACCCCAGTAGCTAGATGTTGCTTTGTATCCTTTTCTTTTTTGTTCTGGACCAAAATAACCAAGAGAAATGAACTACGAAGTAAAAAAAAATGCATTACAAGCTTGCATTAGTTAGTGTTAACTTAATTTATTTTATATTCAACTGATTGAAACATTCATATATGGCACTAGAAACTGTCACTACAGCATATTTTCAGTTGTAAATAAACTAATGTAGAGAGTGTTGCCTCCAGGTTAAATGTCCATCTGTGGTTACTCACAAAAGATGTCATATCATACTCTATGTATGCAAAGACTTCTAGCATGAAAAAACAAATAAAATCTAATTTGCGAGGAGAAAAGGCACAAATGCCCCAACACATGGTGTATAACCCTGTGACCTCGGGTCAGGCAATCAAACTGGCTTGTATTTGTTGATCTTAGTTTTCCGACAGTTTACCAAACTAGGAGCTTGTTAGAGAGAACATTTCCTAGTTTGCACAGATGGGTGACTATGTTACTTGTTTAAAAAAAAATCTCTCAAAACTAGCTGGAGCCCAAATGTTTACTTATACTGTCCGACAAAAGGGAAGTCTTTTATTGCTTTATTTGTGCCGGGACAACTATTGTGTTAATTAGTTATGGTAGTGAGCACACATTACTAAGTTATAGCTTGAATAATGCTATCCCCCCCCCCAAAAAAAAAAAAAAAAAAATTGAGAGAAATACCTCTCAGGGCAATTTTCAAAATACAAATGCCACTTTATCCAGATTTCTAAGAACAGATTTTCTAAGCACCCTTTTTAAACATTTGTGTGTGATCACTAATATTTGATACGCTCTAATGAATGAATTTGCACACAATCTCCACTTCTGAATCAAGGGTCAAAGATTGCAGTGAAAAAGAGCAGGAAAGTCTTTCAAAATCATTAATTTGACATTCTTTCAAAACTTGAAACAGATCGTATCCTGCAAGAGGAAATAAAACAAAGCATAGAATTCCTATTTTCCAGAAAGAGGTTTGGATCTGATCACTGACATTTTAAAAACATCAAACTCTAACAGGAAAGAAAAGATGATTGATAGAAACATTATGCGGACCGATGATGGAGATCATGGTTTTGACCCATTGTGATCAGACTGAATGCCAAGAACCAGGTAAAGAAGAACAGACAAGCAAAGGAAGTGCAATCATAATTCCGATATTTCCGGCCAAAAGCAAAGTGTGTTATCAATACAGTCCAGATATGCTTTATTAATATTCCCTAAAGCAATAATGTATTTGCACAGTCCAACATTTAAAACCTTTGTTTCCAATTGTTATGAAGTCACGCTCATTATTCACTTTCATTACGCTCACGCAGGCCTTTTAGTTAGCAATAAATTATTGAATTCAATAATTTGAATTCAAATAGAAGCATCATATCATGTCAGACAGCCAGAGATTTCGAAATAATGTGTTTGTGGGTCAGAGAGGGAACATCACTCGCACATTAAAAGCCTAGACGAGACGAGAGGTCACGACTACTGTCCCTTTCTGTTTATTACTCAGCATCAGTTTTGCAAACTCTCAGACGTCTTTGATGTGCGGGAAACACTCGAGTCGGCCTGGAATCTGAAATATGCCAGACAAGACACTCACTGAGCCACAGTTGATAGGTTTTGGTTGTTCTTGCCTTGACTCATATGCAAATATGTGTGCACATAGTCAGTGAGCAGAGACCAGCAATGGTTTAATGGATCCATTACATGTAGTAAAAGAAATCATGTGTAAGACAAGTAATGAAGTAAGCCAATAACCTTGAACTCAGTTAGCACTGGCTAACTGAAGTGACCGTGCCAGAGTCCCAGATCATATTCAGATTCACTTAATGTAAAGAAATCAGGTTATCATGTAACCAAGGAGAACATATCTCTCTTAAAAGACTTTAAAGGGGCAGTTCACCTAAAAATTAAAAATTCTGCCATCATTTGCTCAAAAAATGCAAGCTCACATTTCACGACTTTTGGCTGGATTTGGCTGGATCGCAGCCAAAACGGTGCTCATTGCGATCGCCGATGCTCGTCAAGTATGAGCAGGTCATCGACGTGATCTAAGCCTTAATTCAAAGGAAAAACTAAATTATTTTTCTGACCCCACTGACCCCAACTTGACTCAATTTTATGTCAAAAAGGAGAAATGTCTTAAATGATTAAGTGAATGATTAAGTGATAAAATTATCTACTGATAAAGTGTGTTTGTGAGCCAAATAATTTAGCCAAAATAGAAAATTAATGAAAACAAAATGAATTAATGAAAACAAAAATCCATGAAAATGGACCGAGTTGTTTTAACCCAGCGGTTGGGTTAAATGCTTGCTTAACTTGACTATTATTTAAAAATTACTGTATTTCTTGCTTAAAATGAAACCAAAATATGCTGGAAATCAACATTTATTTTTAACATACTATTTTTAATGAATAATAATTAAACAAAAATCATTTATTAAATTGCTTATTAATAAATGCTCACCTTTTGATTATTATTGTTGCCTCCAGTAATTATGTGTCTGATTTGTAATTTCCAACATATTTCGGGTTCATTTTAGGCCAGACATATAGTCATTTTTAAACAATAGTTGGGTTAAATAACTCTGCCCAGCAAACATTTAACCCAATTGCTGGGTTAAAACAACTCAATCCTTGGGTTTGTCCATTTGCAACCCAACTTGGGTTGTTTTTAACCCAGCATCTTTTAGAGTGCATGATGGGAACCTCTAAAGGTTCTATATATGAATCGCCTGATGGAACCCGTTAAGCTTCTTGACAGAACCTATCAAGTGCAGACTTATGCTCTTCATGTGTTGCCAGGAAAGGCTGTTAGCCCACAGAGATGAGCTCCTTGGGACCAGGCCTAGCCTGTTTGTCAATGCCACTTTGGGCAAAGTCGCACAACTGAGTTGCTCATTAGCACAGGCCAAAGATACACCTTAGAGATAGAGATACACCTGTCTGACCCGTCGCATGCTGCAGTCTTCATGGGAACAGCGAGAGGAGCCAAACCGATCTTCCACAACTTCAGCCAGGCGGAGAGACATCACACGGCATAATGAATCACTGCTTCTCTGGCATATGCTGTGAAGGGCTTTTGATTACAGCAATAAAGTGCTCTCTGGGGAATTACAGCACTAAATAGCCATAAATTCGAAGGGAACATACTGTCAGCGATGGCTAAAACTGGTCCTAATGATTCCCTGACTTGCCGCGTACCTTCGATGGCATACTAGTCCAGGAAGGAACAGTGAGCGCAGATGCCTGGTTGGTACATCAACAGATGGAAAGTGTTCACCTTGACACACATGAGACAATTCATGATATGCCTTCAATCAATCAATCAATTAATCAATCAATCAATTAATCAACAAATATTAATTTTTAATAATAATAATAATGTATGCATGTAGTAGATGCTTTATACAAAGCAAAATAAAATAAAATAAAAAGGCTAAATAGGTTACATTGCTATATTCAATGCCAAGATCAGTCAAACACACTGTGGGACATTTAGTGTATAGATTATCCACAATCAAACTCCCCCTAGTGGTTATAGTGGCATTCTCACCATCAAACTCTTCTATATATATATTAAACTGTGAAAAGTGGGGTGCAAAAGTCTGAGACCACATTAAAAAAATTACATTTAAAATCATTTTATATCATCATTTTATAAATTTCATATCATTTAAATCTTTAAGATTATCTGGCGCATAATGATAAAGAAATATTAATAAGATTAATAAGATTCTGCCTTATTTCTAGGTCACTAATCAAGCAAGGGAATTTGTGACATTGATCATGCAAATCAGATGAGATGACAAAAGAGTGACAAAGACATTTTTTTTTTTTCCCCAATTAATTATTTTGGCTAAAACTGTTATTTAGATATATTAGCAGCAATAAAATTAGATTTGAAAAAATAATAATGATAATAAAAGTTAAAAAGAAATAATTAAATGAGAAAAAAATATTTTAAAAAACTTTACCAAATTGTATTACTTTTCCCAGTGGTCTCAGACTGGACTTCAAATATTGTGTGCCGATGTCTGTCCTGTGAGGATGTGTGTGTGTGTGTCTTTCTTTGTATGTCAGGTCAGTGGAGTCATTTGACCTTTGTAAATTTATGACAGCATAAGTTTCACGCACAATCATAGACTCACAGGCATTTCCTGAACGACACTAACAGATATCTATAGACATACTGCTTCACTTATAGACGAGGAACGAACACGTCAGTCAGCTTCAACAGAACTGAACAGAGCTCATTTATGACATCAGATGACTGTTTGCAAACATACTAGTGAAAATGTACGCTGCTGTTCAAAAGTTTGGGGTCAGTAGTTCTTTTGTATTTTGAAAGAAATGAATACTTGCATTCAGCAGGGATGCATTAATTTGGTTAAATGTGACTAATGCTAATCTTTTGATCTTATATTCATCAAATAATCCTGGGGGAAAAAAAATTATGATGGTTTCCACAAATATATTAAGCCGTTTTCAACATTGATAATAATCATAAATGTTTGTTGAGCAGCAAATCATCATATTAGAATGATTTCTGAAGGATCATGTGACACTGAAGACTGGAGTAATGATGCTGAAAATTCAGCTTTCATCACTGGATATAAATTACACTTTACTAGATATTCACATAGAAAACAGCTGTTTTACACTGTAAAAATATTTCACTGTTTTTCCAGTATTTTTAATCAAATAAATGCAGCGTTGGTGAGCGGAAGAGACTTCTTTATATTAAATTAAATTACCGACCCCAAACGTTTGAACAGCTGTGTGTTAATATAACCGATTGCAACAATGTATCATATGGTTTCGATTATTCTAAAACATACAAATATGCAACAATTGTGTTCTTTCGTATCCAGCTGTCATCACACTGTTGCTATGAGGTGAAGGGCAGATAAATACCACAGACAGTAATACGTTACAAGAGTAAAGGGCCATTGGTCTATTAATAGAGATATGAAAGGTTTGGCATCAATAGTGCACGTAGTTCATGCGATGTCAATCAAATATGCATTACAGTAGAGTGTATTTTGCTTGTCTAATTATCAAGACGGCATGGGGTTAAATCAGAGACGATGGCTGAAAAGCAGGGGTTGCTGGGAGCCCGTGTTTATCTGCTCTTTTGTGTCGGGGTCATGAGGCCTTATGGACGCTCACCCAGTTGGCAGTGAACCCTAGCTGTAATTCCCAGCATCCAGTGTAGCTCATCCATTCAAACAAGAGCTGGAATGAAGGAAGCTCTAACAGGCCGTTGGGAGTCGTGCACTGCTCTGAATTTAGATGACTGGAACAAAAGCCTAGATTCTCCATTAGACCTTTGAAACTGGTTCATCACAACAATGTGCGTGCGGAGAGCAACTACAACTTGATTTATAAAGATTTGAGGGCTTTATTCAGCTTCAGCATCAGTACAAATATAGCATTTTTCATTGCTTGCCCAATGCATAAAAATGAAGATTAGTTTGCTGATAGTCTGGCCAATTGTCACTGGTGTCAATCATTAATCACTGAAGTACAGGATGTAGAGCATTTTTATTTTGATCTGAGCATTTTATCACACAAAGTGACCAATATCAGGTTTACTGCCAATCATTCTCAGAGAAATCGGAGTCTGGAACCAAATATCTTGGACCAAGCCAGTTCAACATGCTTTCAGATAATAAAGATGATGATAAAGTGACTGCAATAGTTTTATTCACATTTTCTAATCATATGAATCTGGCATGCATTTATCAAAACAAATCCCATAAAGAAGTTGGCACTAAAATTACTTTTATTTTTTACTTTTAACTGCTGGACCTGTCCTGTGTCTAAAGTCATCTATAGGTTTGGGGTTTTGCAAAAAAAAAAAGATAATATAATATTCTAAGCAAAATTGTGGAAAACTGAGAACAAAAATCATGCTAGTATGCAAACTAAACAATGGTTTGGTTTCAGAACTGATTTTCACCATAGAGATCTACAAAATTAAACAGAGATTTAAGCCATAAAATCATAACACTGATTTATAAATTTTCTTTAGTTCTTTACTGATTCATAAAACATAACTACACTCTAAAAAATGCTGGGTTAAAAACAACCCAAGTTGGGTTACTTTAACCCAGCGAATGGGTTGTTTTAACCCATCTATTAGAGACTGGGTTGTTTTAACCCAGCTATTAGCGACTGGGTTGGTTTACCCAGCAAATGGGTTGTTTTAACCCAGCAAATGGGTCGTTTTAACCCAGCTATTAGAGATTGGGTTGTTTTAACCCAGATATTAGTGACTGGGTTGTTTTACCCAGCAAATGGGTTGTTTTTACCCAGCTATTAGAGATTGGGTTGTTTTAACTCAGTGATTGGGTTGTTTTAACCCAGCAAATGGGTTGTTTTAACCCATCTATTAGAGATTGGGTTGTTTTAACCCAGCAAATGGGTTGTTTTAACCCAGCTATTAGCGACTGGGTTGGTTTACCCAGCAAATGGGTTGTTTTAACCCAGCAAATGGGTCGTTTTAACCCAGCTATTAGAGATTGGGTTGTTTTAACCCAGATATTAGTGACTGGGTTGTTTTACCCAGCAAATGGGTTGTTTTTACCCAGCTATTAGAGATTGGGTTGTTTTAACTCAGCGATTGGGTTGTTTTAACCCAGCAAATGGGTTGTTTTAACCCAGCTATTAGAGATTGGGTTGTTTTAACCTAACGAATGGGTTGTTTTAACCCAGCAAATGGGTTGTTTTAACCCAGCTATTAGCGACTGGGTTGTTTTACCCAGCAAATGGGTTGTTTTAACCCAGCTATTAGAGGTTGAGTTGTTTTAACCCAGCGATTGGGTTGTTTTAACCCAGCTATTAGAGATTGGGTTGTTTTAAACCAGCAGCTGGGTTAATTGTTTGCCCAACCTGCTGGGTAGTTTTATTTAACTCAACTATTTCTTAAAAATTACTGTATTTCTTGCTTAAAATGAACCCAAAATATGTCAGAAATGAACATTTATTAATACGTTTAATGAATTATAATTAAACAGTTGCTTATTAATAAATGTTCACCTTTTGATTATTATTGTTGCCTCCAGTAATTATGTGTGTGATTTTTAATTTCCATCATATATTGGGTTCATTTTAAGCCAGACATTTTTAAACAATAGTTGGGTTAAATAACACTGCCCAGCAGGTTGAGCAAACACAGTGTACAATATATTTAAGATATATTACAAAATATTAAAATGCACAAAAGCTTTTTGCAGACTCAGTACTGCATTTAATGAAGTCAATGCCGTATGCGATTGGTGGGATCTGCAGACAGTTCAAGGATATCAAAAGAGATAAAAAGAAACTGTGAAACTCATCTATAGGACTGGATAGGAACATGTCCGTCATTTTTCAAAGACATGAACTTCAAATGCACATGTGCTAGATAACATTATTCAGCTCAATTGAGAGAAAACAAAAGCCTTGAATAACATCAAGGGCACGACTGAGTGAGAGAAACAGACTCAAAGAGAGCGATAAGATAAATCAAGAATAGGTTTACAGTGTGTGGACAGAGATTACCAGTAAAACATCTACTTTAAAAGCCAATAAAAGACTTTAATAAAAGTTCATTCCAATATCGACAGAACACTCTTTTAAATGAGTGTCACATAGTAGCTTAAAGGTGTTGGATTTTCTCCTTTTCTTTCCCTCTTTTCCTGTCACATGTACTGCACAGGACCTTTATTCAACAGGCTGGAATGACGGTAATCTGAAACCCCCAAATTATTTTCAAATATTGGTAGAGTCAGATTGATTCTGCCAGCCGTTAACCACTTTTCCGATTTGCTGCGATTCCTGATTGGACCCCTGGGAGCTGAACCTGTTTACTATATAAAATATAATTCCGTTCACAGCGAATGAGGTGTGATCGAGTCCCACCTTCTAGCGAAAATTCAATAACCGATTTATTGCAATTAATGGGTGACTGTGTTAACAAAACTTGAGTCTGACAAGCACTGTGCAAATCCAGGAAATGATACATCCTCATTTATTTGTAATTATGCTGTATTGCTCCCAGATGCAGTGCATTATGGGCAATCCATCAGGGGTTCACCAATTGAGCTGGGGTTTGTTGTCCAGCGCTGACACGTTCACCTTCGGTTACTCGCTGTTTACATTGGCCTCGGCGAGCGCACAACTGTCTGTGTGACATCACTAATGCGGGACAAATCCTGAGCGGTTGCTATGAGTGTCAGTGTATGTCTTTCTGCGATATCTATGAGGAGATGTGAGTTTTGCCCTCTTGGGAATCTAAACTCAGCTTTCAACAAATAATCTGTTAACTCTTTACACGCCATTGACGAGAATTTCCGTCATAGACGAGTGTTTGTGTTTCCACTGGTATACAGTAGGGGGCGCTGTTCAGCATCTTCTGAAGGAGTACACAGTGCTGGGGAGATTACTTACTAATTATATGCAAATTACATGATGAAAATTGTAGTTAGTTACAATCTATTACATTACACATTTTAGGTAATATAATCGGATTACTTTTAGATTACTTTTGACATTACTTTAACTTGTTTATCACATAGATTTGAATAGGATAATCTTGTACTACAATGATATACAAATACAAAGAGAAAAACAATAAAATACATTAAACTACTCGGGTTGGTGAAGAATCGGCAGGGGCTAAAATTAAATCATAAAAATGCAAAATTTTAAAAAAACAATCAAAATCGAAACAAAAATTTTTTTTTTATTTGTTATGCTGTTTGTCCTCTGACTTGTGTAACTCCACAAAACTTTCTGAATATGATGATTTAGGATGATTTAAAAGAAAAAATGAAGAACTAGTGCGAATCATACTTTACTGCCATTTTGTGAATATTAAGTAACCATGTAATCAATACAAAATCTAACTTTAGTCTGATTATGAGTATTTTAAAATATAAATATAATATAATCTAATTTCAAGTACATAATTTGGTAACACTTTATTATAGTGTCATTGTTACATGTAGTTACTATATTAATAACTATAAATTATGCATAATTACATGCAACTAACCCTAAACCAAACTAAACCCTACTCCTAACCCTATAGTAAGTACATGTAGTTCATTAATATTAATTAAGTGCCACGTGATTTCAGTAAACGAGGCTTCGTTATGTCATAAGTGTTTCGAAACACACTCCAAACCACTGATTCGAAACAAAACATTCGTAAAGCTTCAAAGCTTCATGAAGCAGTGTTTTGAAATAGATATTGTTATTATAATAAAGTCGTTATTTTGGTGCACAAAAAGTATTCTCGTCGCTTCATAACTTTAAGGTTGAACCACTGTAGTCACATGACTTTTAAATATGTCTTTAGTACCTTTCTGGGCATTGAAAGTGTTTATTATCTTGCTGGCAATGGAGGCCTCACCGAGACATCGGATTTTATCAAAATTATCTTAATTTGTGTTCTGAAGATGAACGAAGGTCTTACTGGTGTGGAACGACATGAGGGAGAGTAATTAATGACAGAATTTACAGAACTAATCCTTTAATGTTTGATGATCGCATTATTTAACATGTGCGTCAGAAATGAAGCTCTAGCGCAAGTTCTGCCGGGAAGACTCAAATGTTACGTCACTTATTAGTTCAGATCTAACCAATCATTATCCAACACTTGGAGTATAAAAGATCGGTACTTACACACGTCTGAGTTCACAGATGCTGACGCCAACCTTCACCTTCATCCTCCCCACCACCACCAGGATGGACCCTGTCCATACTTCCCAGGGGTCGGCTACGCCCCTGCCTTCATCTTCAGGCAGGAATCGCAAAGTCTGCAACCCTCAGGACGTGAGCTACAGACGGGGCTTACGCCAAAGAATGTTAACCTTTATATTCTGCTTGCTGTCTGGTAATAAATATCATTGTTTTGTTATCTTGCCTCCCGAGTCTTTCTGGTAGCAATGCTTCTATCACTTGTTTCTGCTTTTTCTTCGCCTGTGTTTTGATCTGAAGATTCTGTACTCTGTTAGATGATGCGTAATAGCGCCCCCTACCATATAACAGAGAAAAAATGGATTACCGGGAAAAAAACTTGTCAATAGCAGGGGAAGCATTGGGTCATAAATAACAGAAAATCAAATCAATGGTGGGGAAAAGGTTAAAATACAAATTACAAACCATCATGTAACTGCTCTTCGAAATATGCAAATCAACACTGAGAGCATCTTCAGGGACTTTCTTTACCAAACCAGCGCTCTTTTGTCCTCTAACCAGCACTGATGGCATCTGCTCATAATCTGTATTTTCATTCCAGCTGTGAATGGAGGCTTTGTGTGGTTTGAGGGAAACCTGCTCTCTGGGAAGTGTCAGAAGGGTAGTACTTACATTGTTATCTAAAGATAGAGGCCAGAAATGGTTTCCAGACTCCTGTGGTTCTTTAGCAGAAACACTGGACTGATCTGCGGGCACGTGCAGCGCTCCAGAAGTTTATATATTCATAAAGACTTTCCAATTGTTTGGCACCATTTCGAACTTTAGGCATGTCATTTCTCGAATTGAAATGAAACTTATATTGGCATGTTCATGTCAGCCAAGTTCGTTATATTAACTGTTTGTTTGAATCTAACCTGGTTCAGAATGTCACTCTAATAGACTGTGTTCAGATTGCCAGCATATGTTAGCAGCCCTGGCACATGTTCAGTTCTTTTAACCTTTACCTTTGGAGCACAATTGCTCTCAGAGCACTTAGTTGAGCAAGCAAATACTTTCCCTCCAGTTTGAGACAAATGCAGCGGAGATTGGCAATGATAGTGAGCTGTTTCTTACATATCCTCCAGTAAAGTGCATTATTTCTCATTGAAAACACCTCAGGAAAAGATAATGCAAGTGTATGAAATCAATGAAAATACTACACTCTAAAAAATGCTGGTTTAAAAACAACCCAAGTTGGGTTGAAAATGGACAAACCCAGTGATAGGATTAAATGTTTGCCCAACCTGCTGGGTAGTTTTATTTAACTCAACTATTCTTTAAAAATGACTATATGACTGGCTTAAAATGAACCCAAAATAGGTTGGATATTTTGGATAAAAAAATATTTTATTGTTTAATTATAATTCATTAAACTTATTAATAAATGTTCTTTCATTAAACATACTTTTGGCTCATTTTAAGCAAGAAATACAGTCAATTTTAAACAATAGTTGGGTTAAAAAAACTGCCCAGCACGTTGGGCAAACATTTAACCCAATCACTGGGTTAAAGCAATCCATTTGCTGGGTTAAGAAAATCCAATCACTGGGTTAAGACAATCCAATCGCTGGGTTAAGACAATCCAATCGCTGGGTTAAAACAATCCATTTGCTGGGTTAAAACAATCCAATTGCTGGGTTAAAACAATCCAATCACTGGGTTAAAACAATCCATTTGCTGGGTTAAAACAACACAATTGCTGGGTTAAGACAATCCATTAGCTGGGTTAAAACAACCCAATCGCTGGGTTAAGACAATCCAATCGCTGGGTTAAAACAATCCAATCGCTGGGTTAAGACAATCCAATTGCTGGGTTAAAACAATCCAATTGCTGGGTTAAAACAATCCAATCGCTGGGTTAAGACAATCCATTCGCTGGGTTAAAACAATCCATTCGCTGGGTTAAAACAACCCATTTGTGGGGTTAAAACAATCCATTCGTGGGGTTAAAACAATCCAATCGCTGGGTTAAAACAATCCATTCGCTGGGTTAAAACAATCCAATCGCTGGGTTAAAAAATCCATTCGCTGGGTTAAAACAACCCATTTGTGGGGTTAAAACAATCCATTCGTGGGGTTAAAACAATCCATTCGTGGGGTTAAGACAACCCAATCGCTGGGTTAAAACAATCCATTCGCTGGGTTAAAACAACCCATTCGTGGGGTTAAAACAATCCATTCGTGGGGTTAAGACAACCCAATCGCTGGGTTAAAACAATCCAATTGCTGGGTTAAAACAATCCAATCAAAGATTTTATCAATTTTCAGCCCAACTTGGGTCGTTTTTAAACCAGCATTTTTTAGAGTGTACCATTTAAAAGTTTGGGATTAGTATTTTTTTTTAAAGAAATTAATTATATTATAAAGCAAGGATGTATTAAACTGAACTAAAGTGACAGAAAAGACAGTATATAATTATTGGTGAGCAGAAGAGACTTTAAAAAACAGTAGAGCATATGAACATATATATTTGTTTGCGACAAACCAAGCAGTCTGAGCACTTCTGCAACAGGAAACTAGTGTTAGGCTTGCATGTAAACTGTTCCAGAGTGTTTTTGTTAAGTTTGGTTTAGTTTTCTTTTCAGGTGTAGAATACTAAACCCTTTAAAACAAATCGACTATTCCTAAACTCTCCAAAACAGTTGCAGTAGCTAAAAAAAATAAAGTTGTGTATAACTTTTCACAAACAAAAGTGAAAATGACGTCTGTGAACGGTCCCTACAGACAGCTCGGACGTTCTTCTACTAGTCCCAGGAAGAAGCTTGAAATGGTTTTCGCAGAATTTCTTCAGGCGAGACCCATAGGGACTTCTTCAAAACATTCAAAGACACTTTTCATCACTGGCCAGTTAATGACCTTCAAAACGGGAATTTCTAGCCAAACAAGCTTGTTCTTCATTCCTGTATGGCCATCACCAACATTTCAATACGAATCTAATTTCTAAGTCATGGATGTTAGGTATTATGTACAATGGGTGACAAAGGGAAAACAATCTCTCTTTTTTTAAATCTTTTAAAAAGCCTTTATTTGCAGGGCAGGGCTACATTTAAAAAACAACAACAGAGGAATAAAAGTTTGTTTTACTTCATCAGCTTGTTATTTGATTGCTTATTGTTGATTTAATATGTTTCCGCCACTGAAAAAGGTAACTGCGACTTTTATATCTCGTAATTCTGAGGGAAAAAAAAGTTTATCTTTACAATTATCTTTTAATCCGTTTTATTCCATGGCGGAAACAAGCTTCCATAATTTGAAGATCTAACCAGTCAAAATGATGTGGTTTTGACCCCTGAATTCACCCTTTGCTGGGGGTTTGATTGACAGGTGATCTGACCAGTCATAACACTGAATCTACCATTTTGTCCAACAAACAAACCAGACAGGAGAGTTCATAAATGAATGTCAGTGGACTTGAACTTTAAAAATGAAGTGTATTAACATATTTTCGCAGTTGAAACGACATACCTTCTGATGTTCATTCATGTTTATTTGGTTCTGTAACTAGAAGTAAAAAGGAAGAGATTATCGTTGACGCTACAGCGATCTGTCATGAGACATTAAAGAGCCACAAAATGGTATTTACTGTTTAAATCTCTTTAAACAAATCTCAGCTTTCAAATTGTTTCATACCAATTGTCGGCACATTTTCAGTGTCCTCTTTGCGCCGCAATGTATTTTTCATTGTGTGAGAACATGATGTGTGTCATGATAGCTTGCAACAGTAATTAATGGGGGCGGGTCTTTGCGAAAGGTCAGTTGAAGCGGATTCACGTTCTTGTTATCTGGCGTGTCGCAGAAGTGTCAGATTTGATCCCAACACCAGACACCACAGGTTTGAATTAGAGCTGAGAATGCAAAACACTCCAGTCTAGACCTACAGTGATGGAATGTCTCTCGACTCACACACACAGTCTCTACAAACACACACACATACACACACACAGACAAAAAGAGAGAGCAAACATGAGCTGACGCTGGGGTGAATCCGCATGTAATTCCACATGTCTGTCTTCAACTAACGAATCTCCACAGAATATACAGCCCAGTCGAGATCGTTTAATGCTCCACAGTCAAGATGTCTTTCCTACACATAGAAAAAAGTCAACATTAAATGCTTTGACACCAATTCTTGCTCAACTGCAAGGAAATTCAAAACTGATTCCTCAGAGACACATTACCAAGCAGGAAACTTATACATTTAACCCCAACTCCAGCTTTCAGATAACCTTTGCTGTCTCAGTCACAGAGGATCTTCACGACCACAAATGAGCTCCAGTATCGATACGCCGGCATCAAACTGACTCTGATTAAAGACTCTTGAGATTAGGGATTAAGGCTTTGTGTTTTAGGCCTGACGTAATGGGCCAGACGATCTTCTTTATCAGTGCTGCGGTGTCCAAATCATCTTGAGGGGTAATTTAAACCTGCGGCTTTGAAAGCCCATTCATCAGAGAGGCACGCGAACGGTCCGGAGCAAGGCCAGATAGAGGGCCTGCATGTTAAAGAGGAACTATTACGCTCGTTTCCATCTTTCTTTAGTGTGTAAAGTTGCTGTTTGAGCATGAAAAAGCTTATTATTATTCTCTATATCAGTATCAGTGTTTCTGAACTCCCTGAAATCTTGAGTTTTCTTCATAATATTCCTCATTTAAATAATTAATACGCAGAATAAAGGGGCGGGGCCTGGTTGAGTTAGTTAGTAGTGTGTTGAAACTGGCAGTTATGGTAAGAGGCGGGACATTTCCCAAACACCAATCACAACACGCTGGTCCAGGCGACCAATCAGAGCACATTGTGCTTTTCAGAAGGAGGGGCTTCACAGAGACAGAGCGTTACTGACAGACTGGGAAGAGAGGAGCTGCAACAATGGAGAATATGAGGAAAATAATCAACATTCAAGCAGGAAAACCTGCTCTAGTAGAGCCCAAAAACAACATCAAGACTTAATAGGACTCTCTCAAATGTCACCAGATCACTCTGCAAATAGTTTGACTAAATTATGCAAATGGAAGGGGTATCTAATCTCCATGCAGAAGTGCTGTGGTGGGATGATCAAAGTCGAGAGTGTATTCCTCTCTTCTCCAGACAGTGATTGGCTAAGGAAGGCAGATAGCCTCCTCTGACCCCACAGGAGAACAATCGATCAGCCGCTGCTTTATCTGGGCCGAGGTGATGGTGAAGATGAGCAAGACAGACAGTCCCTAAGAGGCTGATAATAAGAACAAGATATTCAGAGTGTCAAGACTGAACCCAGACCAGCTATTATTTAGAGGGAGGGAAATACAGTACATATTTCTTTCAGAAAAGGTATTCTTGTTCTGCATAAAGAAAAATGTCTTAAAGGGTCAGTTCACCCCAAAATCATTGATTACTCTCCCTCATGTCGTTCCACACCCGTAAGACCTTCGTTCATCTTCAGAACACAAATTAAGATATTTTTGATGAAATCTGAGAGGTTTATGACTCGTCCATAGACAGCAATATAATCAACACTTTCAAGGTCCAGAAAGGTACTAAAGACATGGTTAAAACAGTCATGTGACTGCAGTGGTTCAATCTTAATGTTATGAAGAGACGAGAATACTTTTTGTGCGCAAAAACAAAACAAAAATAACCACTTTTTTCAACAATCTCTTCTGTTCTGTGTCATTCTCATATGTTGTTTACGTCCAGCACTTCCAGGTTCTACGACTCGTTATTGGCCGGCTCCTGCGTCAGCATCACACGCATGCGTCGTGCTGATCACATGATCAGCGTCGGCATCTGAGCCGGCATTCGGACGTAAACACGGAAGCTTCACTGTGTTACTGCGTGACCCGAGTAAGATCATGACTTTTTGCGCACACAAAGTATTCTCGTCTCTTCATAACATTAAGGTTGAACCACTGCAGTCACATGACTGTTTTACCGATGTTTTTAGTACCTTGAAAGTGTTGATTGTAATGAATTAAAATGAATTAATTAAAACTAAATCCATAACACACTCTTAGAAGAAAAGGTTCTACATAGAAGCTTAAAGGGTTCCATCAGGAACTTCATAGAAGGGAGTTCCAATATGGGACCATTTTATGGATTTAGTTTTAATTAATTTAGTTTTAATTCATAGTTTTATGAATTAAACAGCTCATAAACATACTTTATCAGTAGAAAAAATAAATAAAAATGAAAGACATTTCTCCTTATATAAAACTTTATGGCATAAAGAGTCTTTAAAATTGAGCCAAGAACCTATATAGAACTATACAGAACTCCACTGAACTATATATATATATATATATATATTAAGAAAGCTTTAAAAAATGTTATATTTTGTCTTTGCTAATTCATTTTAAATGGTCCTGCAGTGTGAGTGACAAAAGACGTTTTAAAAGTCCAAATATTCCATGTTGCCTCTCAATTAATATCAGGTTATAAAACTGCATGCATAACAGTGATACAAAAAATTTGCAAAATGCTTCTTGAAATAGTTTTAGTTGGAGATTATAAAGTCACACTGCTGGACATCAACTTCCAAAATGTGGAAAATACAGTAAACACTTCTAAATCTTCACAAAGATAATGTTTTAAATATCATACAATTACTACAACAGTAGTTTTAATAAATAAAATTATTAAATTAATTGTTCACTGAAGACAGGTATATTTTTTCCCCCCAAAGATCCTCCCTAATTTTCAGCTTTAAGAGAAGTGATTCAGTCCCGCTGACACTCTCTTTCTGTCATCTCCGTCTTCACTAACAGCTGCATTACAGTCAAATCCCTCAGCCATCCCGCTCTCTCTGTGAAGAGGTAATGGATTGCGGCGCTGGGAGTAGTAGAATAGAAGGATAAAATGTAATAGAAGGGGACAAGGTTCTGACATGTGCTTGGGAAAAGGATTTCAGAAACAGCCTTTGAGGAAAAAAAGATTTACACGAGAGACGAAATTGCAAACAGGTTAAAATCTAAATATATTTTAAACATATCAATTATATGTGAATAAATGAGTGAAACCTGATACACAACTGCCCTCTACTGGTAAAATAAGCAAGCACATCATCCATACTTCAGTCACAAGTTTTGCTTTTACCACTTGTTTTAAGATTGTGAAAACAAAACAATGCACAATTATCACATTATCATAACACACTCTAGTGGCATAAACCCATCTGATCTGAGAGATAATGACAGCAGTGGAGTCGTGATGGTGTGTTTGTGTTGTAAAGATGAGCTACGTGTGGCCCTTAAGGGCCCTAAAGGCCTGTGGGGTATGGATGCAGACGCCCTGTCTGCTGGAGGAGTCACTGACAGTCAGTCTCAAACCCCGAGGGGCTGTGAAAGTTTGGGGGTTCGTCCACTGAGCACAGTGTTTAAATCTAATTCTTCTCTCCTTTGCTTCGGAAAGGATGTAACTGGCATAATGAATTATCTTCTGAATATTTAAAGTGACTTGATGTGTTTTCCCTGCGGAAATTCACAGCTTGAAAAAAATAAAAAAATAAATAAATAACTAAAATAATCCATCAACATTTGATGGGATGAACTCCAGCAGCTCCGAGCTTCAGCCTCCAGGCCTTCAGAGGCATCACGGCTCGGCATGAGTCACTCTTAATGCTGTTAATACCATTAAACACATTCTGTTTCTGAGTCATACAGGTTTATTTATTTATTTATTTAAATGGATGGATGTTTTAGAGCAGCAGTTCTCAACTGGTATTGCTTCAGGATCTCGATATGTCTGGGTACGTAAAATATATATATATATATATATATATACACAGAGACACACACACACACACACACACATATATATATATATATATATATATATATATATATATATGTATAGTAGAGTTAAGGTTAAATGAATTAAATAATAAAATTAATTAAAAATCTTTTTTAACAATTTAACAATGAAAAAATATATATATATTTTTGTGTCAAAATTATTAAAACTGTGTCAAAATATAGTAGAGGCACAGCCTTTAAAGTTAAAAATTAAATAAATATAAAAACTTATTTAAAAAAAAAAAAAATCGTCCTCCCAAAATATAAAATAGTTTATAACAAATTGTTATAACATCCATTCTGCAGTTGTTTTTTTTTCTTCTTCTTCTTTTTTTTTCTTGTAATTCTGAGACCCATTTCTGGACTGTGACCCTCCAGCAATTTTATTATAGTTTTATTAATATATTTCGAATTAGCTTTTATTTTGATATTTTTAGCTTTCATGTTAATTTTAGTTTTTAAATATATATTTGTTTTATATATATATTTAGTTCCAATTAATAATTTTAGTGCTTCAAGTTAAACTAAACAAAAATAATAAATGCTCCCTTGGTTTTTTAACAAATGTTTTTTTTATTTTTTTTTATTACATCTTTACTTCAATTAGCAGAAATCCTTTTACTACTTTTGACTATATTGACAGAAGAACTGCTAAAATCACAGTACTGGGTGTTTACCAGCAGATGGCGTCACTGTGACGTTGTTTCTCAAACTCCTCCACATTTTTCTCTTTGTGGCGACTGGGACAAAATACCTGGCAACCTATCAGTGCAGCTCCTTTTTCAGCTTAACTGAGTGAGAAGTGAGAACACGCGGGTACTAGCTGCAAACAATTAAGAAAACACCAGGCCATTTACTCCCTGTTCCCTTAAAAATGCTGTGAGTGGGAGGACAGAGGTGCTTGATCATACCATAGACGAGGTTTGCGCAGGGCAGAGAGTTTATGACGGTGTGGATACAGTATGGTAATCTTGTGTTGTGGAGACCCTGAAGATCCACTTAAATGAATCTCTAATGTGCATAACATCATCAATGTATTAACAACCTTGAGAGGATGTTTCATGACGCCGGTCTAATACAGAATGAGATGGAACAAAGAAAACAGCACGCTTTAATGAATTACTGCTTTATTAATAACTAAAAAGAACCTATGCACTGGTGGTATGATGCCCGGTTGTTTAATGAAAGAGCATGTTTCATTATGAATATCAGTTCCCCCTCTGGCTTGTGCCTGGAGACAGTATGGTGATGATATTATTCCAGAAGACTGGCTTCAAATGAGACGAGATGAAAGGAAAAAGAACCATTAAACAAAAGCTCAGCACTCTATTGTTTTAAGCGAGTATGAGGTAAGCGGCAAGCTATTCCATTGTTCCTTCAGAGAATAAAACACACCTAAAACAGATCCAGAAGCCATCAGTTCAATCAGGTTTGACAGAGGAAAATTCCTAAACATTCCAAAAATGCATCATCAAATGTGTGTGTGTGTGTGTGTGTGTGGCTGGTGGTTGTGTATTGTGGCCGAGCCAGTAGAAGCTCCATGTTGAAAATGTTCTCTGAAAATATTTGTGCTCGGTTGCTGCCAAGCTGATTTAGCCCAGAGCCCAGACAGAATTCCCAGAGTTCTGTTTGGGCTCCACGAGCTGGAATTTCATTGGCTTGAGGCTGAATCTGACGTCTATGAGAAACGTTCTTCATTCTGATGAAGGATTAGAAGAAACCTTCTCCTCACTGCCCAGTCAATGTGTGCGTCACAACATCGCTTCTAATAATCTAATTAAAGCAATAACCAATGACTAGTGTTTATTAAAAGGCACAACATGTAATTTTTCACCACTACGCAAAACAAAGGCGTAGCTTGATGATGGAATTATGGGAGATGTTGTCTTCACCTCACAGCCGCTAGAAAAGAATATGACGGGACTCGGGCAGAAATCATGTTCATGGGAGAGATTATTAACATTACTGTAGTATGAAGCAGAGCGGGGCTGAGCTGAACGAGGCCGCTGGAGCAATTGCTAATGAGAGACGAGCGCGACACACGCCTCGAGAGCAGTGGGACTTTTATTATGCCACAGTCGCCGCTTCTGCTTCTTCCGCTCATGCTTATGTGCTGTGAGACACTTGTTGCACACTTCAGTAAACTACATTGATTTTAGAAAATCATATTAATATAAACAAGAAAACGAGAAATCGAGAGTATGGTCAAGTTAACAAAATATATAACACTGTTCTAGTGGTTTTTGGATATTTGAATCCAAAAATCCAAAACCTTTAACGAAGAGCCTGTTAAATTAAAATAATAAAAAAATATTTAATTTAATATTTATTTTAAAGTATTTTAATGTATTATTACTTATTTCATTTCATATTTATTTTTAAAAAAATATTTAAATTATTTAAAATAACTTAAGTAAATAGTAATAATTCATTAAACAATTTTTAAAGTAATAATTAACATTAGTTTATGAATTCTACTGCTGCTTCAGATGTTATATTTATTCTTTTAACCAATAATAATAAAAAATTTAAAAAATTTAAAAAATGCACAGTATTTTATTATATAATCAGTGAAGGAAAACTGAAGGCATCTTAGTAGACAGGATGTTACGCAGACATTGGATTTGGACGGATCTTGTTGCCTTCCTACCGCCGTACACCATATTTTACAGCTTTTGGATACCAACATCTGCCTTACACCAATGTTTCAGGCTGGATTATTAAATTATTATACTAAGGGGCTGTTGAATGCTTGAATCTGATTGGCTGACGAAAATTCTAAGGTTCGCACTTCTTTTCAGGGAAACACACAGATAAAGTAGTTCCAGGCAGGTCTTGACCGCATTACATGTTCATATCACTTCGCCAAATGATTTCAGTTTTTACAGCCTACAACAGCAAAAGAACCAAAACTCACAACGACACTGACCAAGAAAATAAATATAGTAAACAATGGGATAAAAACAACCAATTGTTTCCATGTTTTTTGCCACAAAATTACATTTTATTATGTACGGAAAGCATGTACTCTCTTTCTCACGCACTTTCAGACACACACAAACAGTACAGACACGCACTCAGCGCTGCTCTGATGATTAAAAATAGTAAAATAGTTTAGCAATTTAAAAGCTACATGACATTTCTCACCAGTGAGAAAAATAACACCGCTGTTCTTGAAGCAGATAAACTTACAGTTTCGCTATTAGTAGAGACGCTGCTGCCGAACACTGTTGAGAGACGCACAGACACTTAATCTCTCTCTCTCTCGCTCTCTATAACTGCATTAATAACTGCATTATTCTGCTATCAATGGCTCAAGCCTCTGTCAAAAGCATTTTAAGGACAAAAACCTGACAAATGTCTTGAAATAAAACATCTGAACAATGTCTTGAGGTGTGGTACCCGTAGTATAAGTGGAATAAGTGATTCCAGTACTGCCACAATTATGTAAAGAAAACTAACAATCTACAGCTTTGTGTATCATCGGACCACCCGGTACCTTCTCTTTATCGTTACCTCATCTTCATCAGCTGCTATCTTTTTAATGAGAAACGTTTCCTTGCAAATGTGATCAAATGAAGGTCAGCCAAAGGCCACAACTGCTGCTCTTCCTTGAGCGAAAGAAGGTTCTGCAGTTTCCAGCTGCTTCTGAGAGCTGTGATCTAGAGATGAAACCAACAAAAGGAAGAGGTTTTGGCAGGGGAGAACGACAGCAGGGATCCATATTGCGCATTCCAGCTTTATGTTTGTCTATAAAACCTCCTGGAGCATTTGGAGAGGATGGGAGACTGAGCGAGCAACAAGGGATTCTCCTATACAGTGTCAGTGCAGAAAAAGAAGGGGGGAAAGATTCTTCCTCTCACACACACTTTGTTCTCTCTTCTGTTAAACCACAAATCTAAATACTAACTCATATGCAGGAAAAACACAAATACTCTAAAGCCCTATTCGGACGGGACTAGTTTTCCCAGAGGATGTTAGCGAAATTTGTGTTTCTCAGGTGATTTTATGCTGCCTTCACGTGAAGTCGTGATTACGAGTTCAAGTGCTTTGTAGTCGGAAAGAATGGGAATCATGTAGGACACCAGGTTTATTCTTGCCTATTTATTGGGAAAATCTTATTAAAGCCAAAAAAATGTAGCGTAGGGGTGTGCGATATTGACAAAACAAAATTATATCTCGATATTTTCTGGGATTTTTATTGATAACAATGATCAGACAATATTTTGTGTTAATGTGTTTAGGACTGTCGTGGACAGGTTAATGAGCGAATCACTGAGTCACTGATTCAAATGATTCATTTAAACGGCTGATCATTTCAAGAACGAGGCTTTTAGGCTTGTTTAAGATGCATCGCTGCTGCGCAGACGGATCGGCGTATGACATCAAAGTACCCCAAGAGCGATTGGAGAGCAAACGACTCCTTATGCTTTTGAATCACTCTCGTGGTACTTTGATGTCATACACCGATCGGTCTGCACAGCGCAGGTGCATCTCCAACGAGCCTATTGGCTTTCTTAACGAATGAGTCATTGAATCATTCATTCAACCGAGCTGTTCAAATGGATTGATTCATTCAGTAATGGAACTATTTTTGTTGACGAAATAGAGCAAAACAGGTAATACTGTGTCTAAAATGTAAGTCACTTTGTATAAAAACAATATATGTAAATATGCACTACTTTAATGACAAGACGAGATGTAGTTGCGGAAAAAAAACAACTAATAAACATAACCAGTCACAAACGCAATTGTTGTTTAAAGTTTGTGGCCTGTCCATCTCAGTTACTTGGTTATCGAAATTATCCGCAAACATCCCAGTGGTACAACTTGAGAGGGCATTCATGAGAAACTTTGTTACACGTGAAGGCAGCATTAATTCGTTCCAATCTGCCGTGTCTGTGTTTTTCTCACAAAACCTCAGTAAAACTTCCAGAGCAAATCAACTCAACGGTCCTCTGAGAAATCGAATCCCATCCGAAAGCAAATGTCTGATGTTGTATTATATCGTAACGCTTCTCCTTGTGTGTTTTTTGACCTACCTGAGCTACCGTTTGCCCACCAATCTAGCAAATTAACAGCTAACTGAAGTTTCTGTGGCACAATTGAGTTGCTACAGTATTTTAATTAGTTTGCAAAGGTCTACAACTCTCGAGACCTAGAAGAAGGTCAAGCAATCCATCACAGTGAGGACAAAAAAACACATTTGCCAATAACAGTTCTCAATTTCACTTAGACATGACTTCATCAAACCAAAACATCAGCACAAATGTCCCCGAGGAGGCGTTTAAACGTGAGCGTCTGACCCAATTGGCCAAAATGAAACTTTTTTCCAAGTGTTTTTCTCTCGTCTCAATCCCTGAGGCTGGTCCACCCCTCCTTCTCCGTCCCCACTGCTATCTTCCTCTCTGTTTTACTGTCTAGACGCTGATTGAAGCCCTTGGCTATGACAAAGATGATGTATTACAAGTGATACTTATTGGCCAAACTTTGGATGTCGGTTTAGCCCACTACATTTTACACCTTTCTTTCAAGGCTGAAACTCAGCAGTTCAGTCAGTTTTGATGCTGTTCCTCTGTGAACAGGTCAGTGTCACTCTGTCAGAGCTTTCAGTTTAAATGAGACGAGAACAGAAGGTGTTACATCGCCTCTGTGCCTCTCTTCTTACAATTGTACAATCTTTATGACAGCATTTTGACAGTTAGCAACTAAAGCTTTAAACAAAATCTAAATATTTCATTGGGAGTAAAAAGACTTGTTTTGTGCTTACAACAAGAAAAAATATATCTGTAGCTCTCCAAGAGTCTATGATAGTCTGGTCACAAAATCATGAGATTGTAGACTTGCTTTATTGCCCACCAAGTCTGATCAGTTAAAATGTAAAATGACACCACTAAGAGATGCAAAAAAAATCAGAAGAGCGTGTGAGTGTAGTCTTTCTGCAAATGCACTGCACTCGCAACCCAACAAACTTAAACTCGCAGCCAATCACAAGAGTGTTGGCGGAGTCTCTCGGCAAGCGCACTACACTAGCAACTAAAACAATCCAAAATCACAGCCAATCAGAAGAGCGTGTGGGCGGAGTCTCTCTGCAAGCGCACTACACTAGCAACTAAAACAATCCAAAATCACAGCCAATCAGAAGAGCGTGTGGGCGGAGTCTCTGCAAGCGCACTGCACTAGCAACTAAAACAATCCAAAATCACAGCCAATCAGAAGAGCGTGTGGGCGGAGTTTATCAAGTCAAGTCAAGTCACCATTATTTATATAGCGCTTTTTACAATGTAGATTGTGTCAAAGCAGCTTTACAGTGATAACTGGTACATTATTTTGGCTGCACAGCAGCTCTTAAGGAATAGTGTCAATGCAGGTAGATCAAAGCACTGTTGAATATCAAATGTCAATTGTCAAGTGTCCCCAACTAAGCAAGCCAAAGGCGACAGCGGCAAGGAACCCAAACTCCAACAGGTGACATCAGGTGGCAAACAGGTGTTAAAATGGAGAAAAAACCTTGGGAGAAACCAGGCTTAGTCGGGGGGCCAGTTCTCCTCTGGCAAACAGTGCTTTGTTACGACTCAGGTTGCTATCATAAGTCAGATACGATCGCAACATTCAAAGTGTTTAATTCAGTTCTATCCAGTTGAGGATCGTATTCATCACACCGGTATGGACGGTTGTTGAGGAGATGTGCCACTGGCTGTCATGTTGATGAGGCCTTCATAGTGGATGATCTAGTTGACTCAATCTCTGCTGATACTTCAGGGCTGCGTTGTGGTTGTGTCATGGCGCAGGTCCTCGATCTCACCTGGATACGGCCCGGATCCGGCTGACTACGGTAAACCTCGGGATAAACAGAAAGACTAATATTAGCGTAGATGCCATTCTTCTTCTGATGTAACGAGTACATCTGGTGTTATAGGAAGTGTTCCCGGTTCCGGCTGACCTAATTTATGCAGCCTAATAATCCTTTAACGGATTTGAAAAAATAAATTGATAATGTGTATGCCAGGTTAAAGAGTTTTTAGTTTAGATTTAAACTGACAGAGTGTGTCTGCTTCCCGAACAATGCTAGGAAGATTGTTCCAGAGTTTAGGTGCCAAATAGGAGAAGGATCTACCACCTGCAGTTGATTTTGATATTCTAGGTATTATTAGCTGGCCTGAATTTTGAGATCGTAATAGACGTGAAGGACTATAATGCATTAAGTTTATCTGCAAAGGTTTAGCACTCACAATCAAATCAATCCAAAATCACAGCCAATCAGAAGAGCGTGTGGGCGGAGTCTCTCTGCAAGCGCACATAATCAAATTCATAAATATTACACCATCAATAATAAATACATACTCAGTGACTGAAACAATCTCTGTCATAGAATACACTTGTTTGTTCACAATTTGAATGTTCATATTTCCTATCTGAATTATCCACTGTTGCTTTCAGTACGGCTATAATGATATTCAAACTCACAATAAATTCTTCTAACATTAAAGCACATAATCAGCACCTGAGATTATCATTGTCATACTTTGTATGTTGTTGTTCTAGCCACGATGTCACAGAAATGGAAACCGTTTCACATTTTGCCATCACAGCTGGTTAAGACAAAAACTGATCAAAAGAAAGCCTTTTATTGTATGATGCGGCGTAGCATCGCGTCTGGATAGGACACGGTGTAAGACACGGCATCATTGTCTTGTCCAAACCTTAAATATGAGCAATTTTAACAGTTGCTCATTTATCTGTACCTGTCCTACTATTGATGCATTGTGAATGGCTCAAATGCAATTAATATAACACCATTATTGACTCGCATGGCTAGATGTGTCTTAATGGTTCGATGCTAACAGCGTCTTGTTGATTACTGCAAGGATTATGTTTGCTAGATGTATGGAGCTCACTGACTGTCTGCTTTATGAGGGCTTTTAATCCTTGTGTGGCTGATTACATTGATTTGTGAAAATGGCTGTATAGGATGCAGGGAGCTGAATGTTATTAATGAATTTCAGGAAGCCTCCTATTAAAAGGGACATATGAAAATCTGACTTTTTCTGTGTTTAAGTGCTATAATCAGGTCCCTGGTGCATCTACCAACCCAGAAAACGTGAAAAAGGACAACCCAGTAGCTTACTGGTTTGTCCTTTTCCACGTTTTCTGGGCGACAAGTACCAGTTCTAACACCATGGCAAAAGTTGGAGCAAAGCATGCTAACTGTTCTGTTGTTGGCTGCACAGATGAGCACTGAACAATATTTAGAGTCTCGTTAGCTTGGACTGCAAGTTGACCCTGGCAAGCTCGACTGCTAAAAAAGGAGCGTTTCTGTCCGAGCGTTTTTTGGGAAAAAATATTAGACCATTCACAGCATTTGATAGCAATCATAAACATTAGCCTGGTGTGTTTGACTCTGTTTGGCAAACAGGTACACTATGTATAGTGGGCGTCCAAACGGGTTTTGCACAAAAGATGAACATGACGGCACATGCTAGTGGATGAGTTGAATCAACTCCACAGCAACTACATAAATTTATCCACTAACCATTCAGAAACGTCTAAAAGTTGTAACTTCTTCCTGAGTCTCTCCATCAGTGTTTGAACAATGTAAAGCTGAACACCGTCGTCATTTTGGCTGCGTGAGATTCTCCAGCTTTGTTGTTGTTGAGCAACCGAAGCGCGAGCTGTTAAAGCTCCGCCCTCTTCTGGAAAGGGGTCGGGAGCAGCAGCTCATTTGCTCACGCCCAAATAGGGGCAAATTTGACAAGCTATAATAAATGATCTGTGGGGTATTTTGAACTGAACATTTGAACTTGACATTTGATAGTCAACAGTGCTTTGCATCTGCCTGCATTGACACCATTTTCGTTAAGAGCCAAAATTATATACCAGTTATCACTGTAAAGCTGCTTTGACACAATCTGCATTGTAAAAAGCGCTTGACTTGACTGAAACTTTACAGACACATTTTTCAGACTTATATTATGAAAAGGGGCATTATAGTTCTCCTTTAAAGCAACAGAAAGAGAGGGCTGTTCTTCTGCAGTGTCTTTCATGGCTTGCTTTCAAATTTCAAATTAAACATCCTCCAACGTCAAGGTCTTTTCCAAGCTTTCATGCATTCTTATACAGATTCATAAGAGATGCTTACATTCTGTAGGATTTCTAACCAAGAAACTCTCACACAGCTCAGCTCTCTGGAGAATTCAGCCTTCAAAACAACCTCTGAAAGCAGCACCTTTAGAAACTTGATTCAGTGGCTCGGTTAAACAAACCTGTCATGTACAAACAAAGCTGTCACACTCACACACACATATACGCAAATGATCACCCTGTAACTTACACCACTGTTAGATGCCACTAGAATTCAGGGGGATATTATTTTTGGGGGGTGAAGAACATACTTTAAGATTGTTTATCAAATGTAGTGTATTTCAGACACACTGATATTGATATTCTCTATGTACAACAATAATAATCTTCATTCATGCAACAGATGGAAAAGCTCCAAACAAGCCATCCAATCACATCTCTCCAGCGATTGAATGATTGCCCAGAATGATGCTCAGCGACCAAAAACGCCTCGCCATCAAAACCAGCTGGACACTTCTCCTCATGGAGCTATTTTTGATCAACGACTCTTTTGATCCTGGTATTATATACGGGTAAGGTAGCGTATCTCTTGAAGCGAGATGGACCGCAGGTGTGAAGAGGCCATTTGCTTTCGGCTCCAGTGCTTTGGAGAGTCTGTAGAAGCACCTGGACCTGCTCACCACAGCTTTCTAAACAGCCATTTCTCAAACCACACAGCAATTACCAGCGCAACAGCAGGGTTTAGAAAACAACAAATAGGAGCGTATACAGGCATGCACGTGTACACACACACACACACACCTCTCCAACAACTGAAAACAAGCTGAGAGGATACAGTAATTGAAGTTTAGTCTTGGCAGGTGGGTATGTTTGGACGACCTTTGGGTGAGTGAGGGTCTACTTTCCATCCGAGCCAGCTGTGTTGTTATTTTATCATTCACGAAGGTGACCGGTTGCTTTCATAACTTACCATGTTGCCATAGACACGGCTGTTTGCTTTTTAAGGTGCACCTGCAGAAAAAAGTTTTGCTCGTAAATCAGCAACATTTTCCTGGCTTAAGGCGAACACAAATATTTGGAAAGAATATTTTGACCTTCTGTCACTTAATAAAAAAAAAAAAAAAAAAAAAAAACAGTTTTTCGTATTTTATTTACTTTCTTTTTTTTAATTTAACAAAAAAAAAAAAAAAAAAGTGAAAGAAAAAATATTGACCATCTGAAGATCCATATTTATGTATGGATTTATGAGCATGATTGGAAACAAGGAGACAAAAACATTCCCCCAAATACACACACACACACAGCTTACCTAATTTTCTATGAATTTTATATCAGTTAACGGTGAGATCTAACTCTATCTATTTTCTTCTGCATTGATTTACTGAAATTCATAATAAAGTTGTCTCTTGAGCGGTGCCAAATCAATAAAACCCTATTAGATGCAGTTGTGATCACTGGAGAAAGAAAATTGTCATTAGTTCTTGATGAAAAAGGACCTTGAATATTGGATTAGATGTTTCACAAGTTCACAGTGTGAAAGAGCAGTGAGGAAAACAACAGACGGATGAAGATTTCTGTCTGTAATATAGAGGAAGAGGAGGAGCTTGTGGGAGAGAACTGGGAATTATGGGTAAACATTATTCAAGATCGTATCTATCGTTCTTTCTCTCCATCCATCCATCCATCCATCTATCGATCGATCGTTCTTTCTCTACATCTATCTATCTATCATTTTATCATTCTATCGTTTTATCTATCGTTCTGTCACTCTCTCCATCTATCTATCTATCTATCTATCTATCTATCTATCTATCTATCTATCTATCTATCTATCTATCTATCTATCTATCTATCGTTCCATCTAACCATCCTTCCATCCATCCATCAATCTATCCATTGTTCTGTCGTTCTATCTATCTATCATCCATCTGTCATTCCATCAATCCATCCATCGTCCATTGTTCAATCGTGCCATCCATCCATCCATTTACCTATCTATCATCCATCTGTTGTTCCATCTATCTATCTATTTATCATCCATGTATCATTCTGTCATTCTTTCTATCTATCTATCTATCTATCTATCTATCTATCTACCATTTGTCGTTCCATCAATCCATCCATCAATTGTTCCATTGTTCAATCGTGCCATTCATCCATCTACATATCTATCATCCATCTGTCGTTCCAACTATCTATCTATCTATCTATCTATCTATCTATCTATCTATCTATCTATCTATCTATCTATCATCTGTCGTTCCATCAATCCATCCATCCATTGTTCAATCGTGCCATCCATCCATCTACATATCTATCATCCATCTGTCATTCAATCTATCTATCTATCCATCCATCCATCCATCGTCTGTCTTTCTGTCGTTCTATCTATCTATCCATCCATCTATAATCTATCTGTTCTGTCGTTCTATATATCTTTCTGTCATTCTATCTATCGTTCCATCCAACCATCCTTCCATCATCCATCAATCTATCATCTATCCATCGTTCTGTCGTTCTATCTATCTATCATCCATCTGTCGTTCCATCAATCCATCGTCCATTATTCAATCGTGCCATCCATCCATCTACCTATCTATCATCCATCTGTCGTTCCATCTATCTATCTTTCCATCCATATATCATTCTTTCTTTCTTTCTTTCCTTCTATCTATCTATCTATCTATCTATCTATCTGTCGTTCTTTCTTTCTTTCTTTCTTTCTATCTACCATCTGTCATTCCATCAATCCATCCATCCATTGTTCCATTGTTCAATCGTGCCATCCATCCATCTACATATCTATCATCCGTCTGTCGTTCCATTTATCTATCCATCTATCTATCTATCTATCTATCTATCTATCTATCTATCTATCATCTGTCGTTCCATCAATCCATCCATCCATTGTTTAATCATGCCACCCATCCATCTACATATCTATCATCCATCTGTCATTCCATCCATCCATCCATCATCTGTCGTTCCATCCATCCATCGTTCCACTGTGCCATCCATCCATCGTTCCATCCATCGATGTATCTATAAGTTAGATATTGTAAAATCATCAAAAGATAAATGTCACATTTTGTGGCATGACATTGTAATCAGTCAGACCTTGAAAATATAGACCACAGTCAAAACGACCATTTGTCTGTACATATTTTAATTGATGTTTTGGGCTTTTAAATCAGAGGGTTTTGCAGAAGCATGTGTTTTTGTGTGATTGAGTTAGGCGGCTGTGTAATTAAGGCTGATTGTGGCTGAAAAGCAGAGATGTGGTTTCATCCCTGTGTTTAGTGTTGATTTGATTATGGAAATGAGGCAGCGTCTTGCACTCGGTGCAGTGTGATGTGGAAAAAAATTAACTGATAATATGACCAAGTTTTTAGAAATCGGTTTCTGTTTCTCAAAGATAACTTGTCAGACATATTCCTTCGTCACGTATTTGTAAAACTTAAGTCGTGTCATTTCAAGGTCCTATATGCTTTAAGAGTTGTATGTTGTGTTTTAATGAGGGAAGCTCATTAATATTCATTGAAATATTGCTATATCCCTACACCCACTAAGTGACCGGAACATAATGTTAATATAACTGTATCCACTGTTGCAAGTTGCATTCTTTATACCACTAGAAATCTTTGCTGATGTTTCCGGTATAATTTCAGGACTCAGAATGGCACTTAAATAATGAAGAGGAACCACACAAGAGCCAACTTTCCACATAAATATATATTAAATATGAAATCAACATGGAGGAAGTGAAAGCAGTGGAACTGATGGGATGATTACATCCCTCCATCCCCAAATCACTTCCTCTCAGTGGAAAAAAGTCGTTGTTGTAAAGAGAAGACTTCCTGTATTAGCTTCTTCCTGTCTCTATTAATTTCCTGATGACTACATCAGAAGCTGAGAGTCTAAACTTAAAATTCACCTTCTGAGGTGAGGGAACTAGATCAGGGTTGTGTGGGAGAAAACATTCAGAAATAAGCTGGGTACATGCATGAAAAATGATTTGAAAAGACAAAATCACTGTAGTCCCAAAGCGCTAACATAATATAAATCTGATTCAAAGTAGCAGTTCAGAAGCTGTAGAATGCTGTAGAGCTGCATCATCTCAGCCGGGGTGCAAAGCTTTCAGCACAGAAATGACATGACATCCAGCAAACCACAAATCACCTGCCAAAACAACATGCTGCCACTTCTGAAACAAAGACACACACCTGTGACTCCAGCAGCACTGGGTTCTTATGGAGAAGAGGCTCTAAATTGCATATTCATTACACTTATTCATGCAAATCACACATTTTTTTCCCACCATAATAAAAAAGAAGTGCCTATATATATATATATATATATATATATATATATAGGCGAGAATATAGTTGTTTAGACCTCAGATATGCGATTTATATATAAACATAGCGCCTATTTGAAAATTTGTTTAGATGCTTTCGGAGATGAGAGCTCCAGGCCGTCAGCAACCACTCAGGGCTCGAGTACCCACAGAGAACAGCTTCATCTTGGACAGTCCTTCGGGAATTTGCTGCTCTTATGTACAGGTAGATAGTGTTCAAACATGAGGTATAATTCATTTTGGGTATATCAAACAGGCAATCTTTGGTCTTATTAATCTATTACTTGTTCCAGAGCTAATTTATTTGGCTTAAGGTCTATATTAAGTTTCATAACTTTATATTTACATTGAAATTAAATCCTGTACTAACTAGAGCGCTGCTTTTGTACGTTTGACTGAACTGTTTGCTTGTGTTTATTTCCTATTTTACTTCTTATACTGTTATCATGGCTATTGTTGTTAATTTAAATAATAAATAATATTTTATATAAATAACATGCCGTATTAAGAGTGATTTTGACTTCAGTGAAAGTTACATTACAAAGACTGTCTTTATGAGTGAGTCAGTCAGTCGCAAAGACTTTTATATTGAAATGGACTGAAACAAGGAAACAAGGACGTTGTTTTTTACTTTAAACAACATCTTACGAGACGCAACTGACAAATGCATTGACTAGCACTGTCATGGGAATATGTCTAAAGGACAAAGATTTAACAGTAAGCCCTAAAACAGACACTCATTTCACCCTCTGAGCGCACGTGTCTGTCCTCATATGACTAATAGTTCTCCAAATCAATATTGATGGGCCAAATAGAGGTCTTCCCCTTCTGGGAAACCCTTTACAACTGAAGGACATTGAAAATGATCATTAAAGTCCTGCCAAAGACTCGTGAATGATCTTGAGATCTTTTAAGGACACAAGAACTTCCCCCATTTCCCCAATCCACCCACATGCCATTATTACTCAGAAGGAGTCATAAATAAATGCTGAGACAGTGATACACATGTGAAATGAAGGGTC
This sequence comes from Elopichthys bambusa, assembly GCA_037101425.1. NCBI lineage: Eukaryota > Metazoa > Chordata > Actinopteri > Cypriniformes > Xenocyprididae > Elopichthys > Elopichthys bambusa. The sequence continues at coordinate 864,205 of CM074448.1, read as the reverse complement.
AGTGAGCTTGTGGGTGTGGGAGTGTATGCTGAGATCTGATATAAGCAGCAGTTCACACGAAATTAAGCTTCTAAGAGCTATTTTATCATGTGTGCAATCTGCGATATTGATCGCAGCTGCTGCAACCATTGTTCATGTTTTTTTTTCTTTTTTCATAAGGCTATGTCCTTCTTGTTGCGACCTCAGAATTCAGGTCAGTTGATAATGCCTAGAATATCAAAATCAACTGCAGGCAGTAGATCCTTCTCCTATTTGGCACCTAAACTCTGGAACAATCTTCCTAGCATTGTTCGGGAAGCAGACACACTCTGTCAGTTTAAATCTAAACTAAAAACACATCTCTTTAACCTGGCATACACATAACACATTATCAATTTATATTTTCAAATCTGTTAAAGGAATTTTAGGCTGCATAAATTAGGTCAGCCAGAACCGGGAACACTTCCTATAACACCAGATGTACTCGTTACATCAGAAGAAGAATGGCATCTATGCTAATATTAGTCTTTCTGTTTATCCCGAGGTTTACCGTAGTCAACCGGATCCGGGCCATATCCAGGTGAGATCGAGGACCTGCGCCTTGACACGACCACAACACAGCCCTGAAGTATCAGCAGAGATTGAGTCAACTAGATCATCCACTGTGAAGGCCTCATCGACACGACAGCCAGTGGCACAGTTCCTCAACAAACCCTCTTTACCGGCGTGATGAATACGATCCTCAACTGGATTGAACTGGAATAAATACCTTGAATGTTGCGATCCCATTGGACTTATGTTAGCTACCTGAATCATAACAAAGCACTGTTCGCCAGAGGAGAACTGGCCCCCCCCGACTAAGCCTGGTTTCTCCCAAGGTTTTTTTTTTTTCTCCATTTTAACACCTGTTTGCCACCTGATGTCACCTGTTGGAGTTTGTGTTCCTTGCCGCTGTCGCCTTTGGCTTGCTTAGTTGGGGACACTTGACGTTTGACATTTGATATTCAACAGTGCTTTGCCTCTGCCTGCATTGACACCATTTTCTTTAAGAGCTGCTGTGCAGCCAAAATTATATACTAGTTATCACTGTAAAGCTGCTTTGACACAATCTGCATTGTAAAAAGCACTATATAAATAAAGCTGACTTGACTTGTTTTACACTTCATACATGTGCATTGAATGTTAAATAAGTTAATAATAAGAGTGAAGAATGTATTTTTCCAGCCAACTGGCTCTTTTTTATTTAATTAAGACTGTGTACCATTGTGATTTGTACAGAGGCTCCATACAAGTCATATATTATATGAAAAAATAAGTTAAGCCATGTTCAAAGAGGAAAGTGATATCTTTGTCGCAGCATCCTTTCAATGTTAACCCTTGTGCAACCTTATGGACATTTATATATATATATATATATATATATATATATATATATCATTTTGCCTGTTAATGTCAACTGCATAAATGTTGGCACAGATGTGTATTTTTATTGGAATTTTACTATTTCACCCCCATTTCCTTTAATAAATCTATTTTGCACTAGGTACACAAAATACTTCCACTCAGGACCTTATAGGACAAAAATGTCCCCATTAAAACTGCAATTTTTAATTCCAGGGCCATTTAACTATAAAATGATGCAGTTTTTGTTGCTTTCATTCTGTTGGCAAGGCTTCAGAATTAAATTTTTTTTTTTTTTTTTTACCAGATGGTGCCATTTTCTCGGGCCTATAAAGCAAATGCCTCATTACGGTTTTCTGCTTATGCATATTATAAAGCCAATTAGATAAATTATGCAACTAGAATCGTGTGGCTGCGTAGATATGGATGTCAGAGTGGGGTATGTGTGTAATAAACTGTGCTTATAATATTTGAGAGAGAAAAACTAAAAAAAAACTGCAAATCACAAATCCAACCACTGTGTGTACCAGTGGAGTTTTGCTGGCATCTAATTGGGGAAATTTGGTACTGCGCCCAAACAAACTCTTACTGAAAGCTAATTTTTTTTAGATATCAACCTCAAACTTTTTTAGATTTATGGCTTTGATTTTCTAGCAGTTTTAGAGTTCAACATTTGTCATAAAATATGTATTTTATATAAAATAATGTTCATAAATCATTTCACTTTAAGCTTTTTTTTTTTTTTTTTTTTTTCCTGTTTCCCCGCTCTGTTTAGTTCCAGTTACTTTCCTTTGTTCTACCCCAGTTCTCTGCAGTGGTCAGTATCTATCAAAAGTGCTCCAAGGAAGGAACAGTGGTGAACCGGCGACAGGGTCATGGGCGGCCAAGGCTCACTGATGCACGTGGGGAGCGAAGGCTGGCCCGTGTGGTCCGATCAAACAGACGAGCTACATTAGCTCAAAGAATTGGACCACGGAGCAATGGAAGAAGGTGGCCTCGTCTGATGAATCACGTTTTCTTTTACATCACGTGGATGGCCAGGTGCATGTGCATCGCTTACTTTGGCACCAGGATGCACTGTGGGAAGAAGGCAAGCCGGCGGAGGCAGTGTGATGCTTTGGGCAATGTTCTGCAACGAGTTTGAGGTGCCAGATAACACAGCACACCTTCAGGGGTCTAGTGGAGTCCATGCCTCGACGGGTCAGGGCTGTTTTGGCAGCAAAAGGGGGACCAACACAACATTAGGAAGGTGGTCATAATGTTATACCTGTTTGGTGTATATACACATTTATTGCACTGGATTCTGTCTAATTCATAAATAGAAAGAGGAATGAGAGGTGTTTAAACAGCTGCAACTTCTCTCACCGCACTAATGCAGTTCATATACTCCAGTCAACACTAACACCTTAACCGCTGCCACACAACGTTCAGAAACATTTCTCAGACCACGTCCCCCTTTTGCAACTGCTTTCATAGGTGAGAGGAAACTCTGAGATGATGCATAAACAGCATACCACCATACATGAAACATCAACTTGCAAATCAGTGTAGATATTTGCATAATAACCCCAGTATAGACTCACATTATACAGTACATCCTAAAATGTGGAGAGTTATTATTAGTAACAACAACCCCAAAGCACAATAGATCTGTGTGTACTGTATATATTCCCCTTTAGTGGCACATTCATGTGCTTTATTGATGCTAAAACACCATTTTATGACAGAAGTGCTGTCTTAATGTAATCTTTATGCTGCTAAGCAGTAAAATTTATTCATGGGCCTTTAGAGAAAAGGCTGTGAACAGCAATACAGAGTCTTAATGAGAATACTCATATCAGCGGTGCCGTTCACGTATTCTCACATCGGGAACAGACGACTACTGTAAATTAGTTCTCAACTGCAGCAGAGTCACATACATTGGATTGGAAGAACTTGTACTGTGTGTTTGAAGACAATTGCTGTGGTCAAAATAGCATACTAACATTTAGCAATTAGTTTAGCTGGCAATTTTATCTGAAGCATCTACTATAGGGCCAGTCCCACTTGATCAAATCACAATGGTGATCATAGGTTATCAGCATGGTTTTTGAAGTCCGCTGTATGCGACTGCATTGGTGATTCAATCCTCCCATCAGCGTGAGCTTCTCCTTTTAGCTTGCAGCTAATATACAGTCACCCTGGGCTTCTTCAAAAGCCTCTAAGGACCATTTAATATTAGTTATTAAGGCACAGCAGGAGCTCTGATGGTCGAGTAATGACTGCTCGAAAAATGTAGTGAGATTAGTGACAAAACACTCAACACTCGAACTACAATCAGGGCCTGATGGCCTACAATACTATACGTCTAATCATAATTAGTGAAGTCTCAAGCACTGTACAGTCTAGTTGTTTGTGACAGTGCTGAAGTCACATTTTCCAAAATAGGAAGCATGTGATTTTTCGTGCCTCCAAGAGACCAAATTCATCAAGATGGGCAGTCAAGGAATCTTTGCTTGCCTTAAACTCTACCTTACAGAAACAAATATGTCCAAAATTATGCACAGATGGTCAAATTGCTTTTAGTGTATCTTCCCAGTCTCCCAAAAATTGCAGTGTTTTCTATGGAAGCTTGTTTCCGCCACTAAATTAAACTTTTTTTTTTAAAAGTAATTGTGACTTTTTAATCACACAATTCGGACTTTTTTTCTCGGAATTGCGAGATATAAACTCAAAACTATGAGTTATATAGTCAGAATTGCGAGATACAAAGTCAGAATTGTGAAATTTAAAAAAAAAAAAAATTGTATTTAGTGGCGGAAACAAGCTTCTATAGAAAACACTGCAATTTATCTGCGCTGCATTTATTGCTATGTCGGTAGACTGGGAATTACACTAAGAGCAATTTGACCATCTGTGCATCTGTGTTATAAAGTCCGAATTGCGAGTTATAAAGTCAGAATTGTGATATAAAGTCAGAATTGTGAGATATAAAGTCAGAATTGCGAGTTATAAAGTCAGAATTGCGAGATATAAAGTCAGAATTGCGAGATATAAAGTCAGAATTGCGAGTTATAAAGTCAGAATTGCGAGTTATAAAGTCAGAATTGCGAGATATAAAGTCAGAATTGCGAGTTATAAAGTCAGAATTGCGAGTTATAAAGTCAGAATTGCGAGTTATAAAGTCAGAATTGCGAGATATAAAGTCAGAATTGTGAGATATAAAGTCAGAATTGCGAGTTATAAAGTCAGAATTGCGAGATATAAAGTCAGAATTGTGAGTTATAAAGTCAGAATTGCGAGATATAAAGTCAGAATTGCGAGTTATAAAGTCAGAATTGCGAGTTATAAAGTCAGAATTGCGAGATATAAAGTCAGAATTGCGAGTTATAAAGTCAGAATTGCGAGTTATAAAGTCAGAATTGCGAGATATAAAGTCAGAATTGCGAGTTATAAAGTCAGAATTGCGAGTTATAAAGTCAGAATTGCGAGTTATAAAGTCAGAATTGCGAGATATAAAGTCAGAATTGCGAGATATAAAGTCAGAATTGTGAGATATAAAGTCAGAATTGCGAGTTATAAAGTCAGAATTGCGAGATATAAAGTCAGAATTGTGAGTTATAAAGTCAGAATTGCGAGATATAAAGTCAGAATTGCGAGTTATAAAGTCAGAATTGCGAGTTATAAAGTCAGAATTGCGAGATATAAAGTCAGAATTGCGAGATATAAAGTCAGAATTGCGAGTTATAAAGTCAGAATTGCGAGTTATAAAGTCAGAATTGCGAGTTATAAAGTCAGAATTGCGAGATATAAAGTCAGAATTGAGATATAAAGTCAGAATTGCGAGTTATAAAGTCAGAATTGCGAGATATAAAGTCAGAATTGTGAGTTATAAAGTCAGAATTGCGAGATATAAAGTCAGAATTGTGAGTTATAAAGTCAGAATTGCGAGATATAAAGTCAGAATTGCGAGTTATAAAGTCAGAATTGTGAGATATAAAGTCAGAATTGTGATATAAAGTCAGAATTGCGAGTTATAAAGTCAGAATTGCGAGTTATAAAGTCAGAATTGTGAGTTATAAAGTCAGAATTGCGAGTTATAAAGTCAGAATTGCGAGATATAAAGTCAGAATTGCGAGTTATAAAGTCAGAATTGTGAGATATAAAGTCAGAATAGCGAGTTATAAAGTCAGAATTGTGATATAAAGTCAGAATTGCGAGATATAAAGTCAGAATAGCGAGTTATAAAGTCAGAATTGTGAGTTATAAAGTCAGAATTGCGAGATATAAAGTCAGAATAGCGAGTTATAAAGTCAGAATTGTGAGTTATAAAGTCAGAATTGCGAGATATAAAGTGTGATGAACTCGTAATTGCGTGTTATAATGTCCAGTTGTGCGGGGGGAAAAAATGATGTTTTTTCTCAGAATTGAGAGTTTATATAATGCAACTCTGACTTTATAACTCACAATTGTAAGTTTATATCTCATAATTCTGAGAAAAAAAAGTATTTTTGTCTTGTTTTCCAGTAAAAATATCGGTAACACTTTCTATGAAGACCATGCTTATAATGAATTATAGCTCCATTTATACTTATTTATCAGCAAGTATTACTATTTTATAAACATATTTATAAAGACTTATTAAGACCTATACCACATTATAAGAACAGTTATAGTTACATATTAGTATAGTTATATTACATATAGTTATATTATTTTTATAATTACTTATAAGTCATGCATTTTCCTTTTCAATGCATGTTCATAATCTATTATACACTGATTTGTAAGTATTAATTAGCCAGTCGTATGGTTCCATGAATGTATTTATAAAGATGCAGCCTGCATTGCTATAATGTTATATTACAGTTACAATGACTTCTTATTCACATTTATTTCTGTCAAATCAGTGAATATATTGGTATTAATAGCCATGTAGTGTTCTTATAAATACTTATTGTGAGTAATAATAGTTATTAATCTCTATAAATGCATCATTGTTGGCTTTAAGTAAAGTGAAAACAAATCAAATGTTAAGAAATCACGAATATGTGCTCATTTTACATTTTTAATTGCTTACTTGTAAATGTAACTAATGAACAATTCCTGTAATAATAATAAAAAGAAATCATTAATACAAACAGTTGAAAAAAAAGTATCTTTTTTAATGTTACATACTTGCAAAACACTGCAACAATATTTTTAAAGTATAATTCCAAACTGCAATAAGCAATATCATGCAAATGGCTGAGGAGGTATAGATTTTAACAAATCAAAATTACCTTTCTTTACAAATGCATGGCTTATAAGTAATGTAAATGTATCTACAACTGTTCTTATAATGCAGTATAGATCTTAATGAGTCTTTATAAATATATTTATAGAATAGTAATACTTAAGTATAAATATGGCTATAAATCATTATAAGCATGGTCTTCATAGAAAGTGTTACCAAAATATCTAAACATTCTTAAATCAGGATACATTTCCTTGAGAAGCAACATGACTTCAGATATTAAGTATTGTTTCATGAAAAAAGTATCAAAATTAACAAATATCTCTTAGTGGGGTCAGAAAAAAGAAATAGCACAAAAACAACTGCATCTACTACTTTACAGTATCTACAGTCAAAATCTATAAACATGCTTTGCACTCTAGTTTACACTGTCTTTACTTGCACCAAAACTTACTATCTAAAGTACTAAGAATTAATCCACCCTTTTTATCTCTGTGTCCAATCTCAACGGGATCCCTTTTGTTGTCAACACAAACAACAGAAGTGGTAAAATATAGTCAATAAAACCTCAGCAGGCTGATGTGGGAACAGTTCAGACAGATTTATAGACTGATACATCACACAAACTAACCTCTGGATTTACGGTTTTGTTCCTTGTCTTTTAGCTTGGGACACCCACTAGGCCTATGGCTATTTCTATTAGGCTCAGTAGAAGCTACATTTATGGGCCTAAATGAGTCCGTCAGGTGCCTTAAACGCACAAAGCCAAAACATACCGCAGGAATGTTAAATGCTGATTCAAAGAGTTCATGGTGGGTTTTGATGGGGACGGAGAGAGAGACGCACAGTTTGACCGAACGTCTTACGGCATGCGCTCACAAATGTTCCAAATTCCTTGTGGGCAGTTAATGGTCGACAACATAAACTCCGCTGGAGTTGCTCTGTAGCTCCTAAAATGTCTCATTCGCTCCTTCGCTGCAGGAGACGATTCATAGGTCTCCGATACCTTTTTTTCCCCTCCGTGTAAACTCAAACTGAGGCCTGCAAACCTCCGTCTCACAAACTCTAAATCTTAATGCTAACCACAGTCACCCAGACGTCTTAAAGAGGAACTATTATAACTTTTTTTTAGTGTGTAATGTTGCTGTTTGATCATAAAAAAGCTCTGCAAAGTTCCAATTATTCTCTATATCAGTGTCACTGTATCTGAATTCCCTGAAACGCCTCCGTTGTAGTCTTGAGTTTTCTTTCAAGGAACGAACATGTCACAATATTCCTCATTTAAATAATTCATATGCAGAATAAAGGGGCGGGGCCTGGTTGAGTTAGTTAGTAGTGTGTTGAAACTGGTGGTTATGGTAAGGGGCGGGTCATTTCCCAAACACAAAACACCGCTCCAGCCAACCAATCAGAGCACATTGTGCTTTTCAGAAGGAGGGGCTTCATAGAGACAGAGCGTTACTGACAGACTGGGAAGAGAGGAGCTGCAACAATGGAGAATAAGGTGTTTTTTGAACATTATTCTTCCAAAACCAAGACTGTAAATACGGCATAATAGGTTTTCTTTAACTATACTTAGTCATGTCGAAAAATTAGACATTTAATGTAGGGTAAACGACTGGGCAGTCCATTTGTTTTTACACGTGCCTCACTGTAAATAGTGCCTCACTCACATAAAGTCAACAGCCTCACCACTTGTGGCCTTGCAATTGTAACTTTTATACAGTACGGTAATGGCTGAATAGACAAATGACAGTGATTATCTGGGGCTAGGCTGGGGCTTTGGCTCCCCACTATATAATTAGACCTCAGCTCAACTTGTTTTTTGACATTCTACTGGAACTGGATGGTAGACGGGCACACGGAGGCCAAAGAAAACGTCCACCGTCTAATTTAGGGGCAATCCGAGCCGCTAATGTCAGCTTCTATGCTGGGACTTTTCAGGGAAGATTTTTCTTGACGTTTCAAGTGTGTATGTCTATATATTTTTCCTCTTTTGTCCGTGGTGTGACCGCCCCAGAAACCCCAACCACAATGACATGGCAGGCCTGAAGGAAGCTGAAGTCATTGCACTGAGGTAGTTGTGAATGATTGGATACCTTTCTCGTTATTCACTCGGGAAAGAAAGAGCACTCAAAAAAAATAAGGAAAGACATGCACAGAGGTCTGTTTACTTAGTTAGTAAAAGGATATTTGCACAGCAGAATTTGTACACCTGTTGAAATGGAATGTGTGCCTGAATATGCACGTTTCATCTGGCTTTCAGCACCATAAGTAAAGACTCTGTAATTCACCTCCCCTCCTATCATCATTGCCCTCACCCTCCTACTACTGAGTACACTAAGTAGTGTTGACAGCGTATGATGAGGCCTGCAGTATGAAGCCAGCCACCACAACCTCTTTTCATACACCTTTACTGATCTGTAAAATTAAAACACCTTTATAAAAAACGTGAAATGAAAAAGCCTCATCATATATCCTACTGCGTCTCAAAGATGACGCAAATTTACAAATCCAGTTGACATATTTCAGCAACCAAGTCATTTGCTCCGTATTTTCTGCAGTTTAGAATCAGAACTGATGCCCGAAACGTGAATGAATCACTCTTTGGAGTCGATTATTTTCAATGGTTCAGCCAAAACGAATGAGCAAAACAATCGGAATTCGGTTCACGATTCCATAATTAACAAGTTATAAAGTCAAATATCTAGCTTCCGCCAGACCGCCTTCCATATTCAACTTAGGAAGAAAGTGTAACTCCTTTCGCAGTTCAAAACACTTACGCTACATCCTTACGCCTTCCCTACTCAACTAACGAAGTTGAATACGGAAGGCGGTCCGGTGGAAGCGAGATATTTTGCATCGCAGAAGGCCTTCATTAACCCACCGGAGCTGTGTGGAGTACATTTATGATGGCTGGATGAACTTTTTTGAGCTTCATACTCGTTGGTCCCATTCACTGCCATTATAAAGCTTGGATGCATCAGGATATTTATTAATATAACTCAGATTGTGTTCATCAGAAAGAAGAAAGTCATATACACCTAGGATGGCTTGAGGGTGAGTAAAGTTTGGGGCAATTTTCATTTTAAAGTGACCTAATCCTGTGTTTTTCACATAGAATGTCCCGCTGGTTTTGATATGGATCACTAGTGCCCAAAACGTGCAATTTGTTCACATATTATGTCTTTTAAGATGGAAAACTGACTGAATGGTAAGGCAGCCAATCACTAAATACGATGATAAAGTTGATACAATCCGTTGAAACCAAACCTGAAATCACGCTATCGGTTGTCAGCAATGAAGTTTTACCTGCACATGAAGCATGTGAATAAGTCTGTGTTTCATGTAAATATATTTCCCAACAAGGAGATTCAAAACGCTAACAGTGCGCAAAAGCTCTTTAAAGTACCTTGATACCCCTACCATGTATGACTTTACAAATGCATCGATTTAACTGAAGCATATTATAGTTTTCTATATATAAAATTTGTGAATTGAAGCATAGCAAAGACTTTATATATAGAAAGACGGTGCACTCGTATTATTATGAATGGGAGAAAGTGCAACGCACAATATGGCGGAATAAGTCCCGCCTTCTAAATAAGAGCCAATCGCCGATTGGTAAAGTCATCGCGTCACTGCAGCGGGGCGTTGGAAGCTCTGGTTCCTAGGTGTGTGCTTCCTATAGAGATGTGCACTTAGGACTGCGCATGCACATTATCTTGATCCAGCCTGAAAAATGCAGTTTTTTGTCATGATTAGAACGTTTAGAAACAAAATTTCCGAGACAGTTGTTGTCAGATTCAATTGGTGATATCAAATATGAAATTTAATCGAAAGCTTGGCAAACAGCTTTAGAGAATTTGATGTTTCCCCATTCAAAGAGATAGGAGCTGCTTCTAAGATGGCCGCCGAGTAAAATAACTTGTCTTAAAGGGAGCATAGGCATGTGATATTTAACTACTTCATTGCTGTGGGCGAAATTAGCTTAGTAACTCTGCTGAAATTACTTCATTGTGAATCACTGAGTAATTTGCATTGCATAAACAATATAACAGAATGACGTAAGCAGGAATATTGTTCCTCTATTTTCCAATAGCCAGAAATAATTACACATATTTCCTTATATTTGAACACCTGACATCTGCCCCTAAATATTTTAGCAAATTTAATTATGTTTACGCTGCCAATAAAAGTGTCACATGCTACTCTCCATTTTACCACTTTTAACTCCAATATTTCCCCAAATCAGTGTTGAAAATGCAAAACATGTTCAATCTTGGTCTACTGTAAGATCTTTCTTTATGCAGCAATAGTTATAAGTAATGAAAATAAACATAAATAAAATGATTAATCATTTTCAGCTTGAGAAAGAAAGGGCCAAGAGTCAGTGCTTCAGCAGAATCCAGTCTGGATCTTTGGTCCAAAGTTTGATTGGGAATTGATTTGTTTGTTGCTAGTTTTTGACCCATTACGTTTGGCGCTTTGTCTCCTCAAACGCCTACTTCTTACGGGACATTAGTTTTGTCCAAGGGGGATTTGCTCACTTATCTGACTGATCTAGCACATCTCATCCATCTTTTGTTAGAAGAAATTATCTAGCAGAATGGCCCTCGGAATAGAAAAAGCATATAATTGACAAATGAATGATGCAGTGTGATTCGCTTTTTTCAGCAAACTGTGAATTCATTGCGAGCGTCTGAGCGGATTTGCTGTTTCGAAGTCACCACGATGATTTGAGGTCGGGTCTGATACTCGGATGAAAACACTTTCAAACGGCAGAGATGCGAAAACGCAAACAATTCTTTGGATTCCATCAAAAATGTTTTCAAAAAGCATTGGCCTTGTGAAATATGCCTCTGAAAGCTGAGTTTGGTCTGTGTTGGCCTTCAGTACAGTTAAAGGGAATCCTTATGGACAAAAGACTTGAAGTATTAACAAAAGGGCAGTCCTTGAGATTTGTGGCATTGCGATGCTTGTGTAAATTCGGTTAGGTCAAAGATGCAGATAAGCTTCTTGTCCGTTGTGGTCCTTAGAGATATTGCATTTGTAGTGTTTAAAGTAATTGTTTTACTTGCTACATGTAAAATAGAAGAAGCTTTTTAATAGTATCATGCAGTGGCCTCCATATTGTGCTACTCGTATTATTGCTACTGTAATATTCCAAGGTAGTTCAGTCTCTGCTGCATCTTCATAGGGTTTAATTTACTTTGGTACTTTAATTAGTCAGAGTGAGTCAAACTTAAAAAGCCATGTAGGAATGAGCGAATCCCCAAACAACATCCCTCAACTTTGGGTAGCAAGAACAAACAACATTTTCATAACACTGGATTACTTTTAAGTACAGCTACTTTTCCGAACCCAAAATGAATGGAAACCTTTTAAGTGGAGCAGCCCCTCATGGTAATGTATTCCAATAAAAGGAGAGAAAATAGAAAGCTAATGAACATTGCTCCTCACACCACAGACTAACTTTGAAAGTAGGGAACATAATGATATACACTAGAGATGTTTCCAAGATGATGTGTCTATATAGACTACTTGTGTTAATTGGAGTGAAAAGCAACTCACCTTCGGAAGATACTTTGGATCCCCACAAAAAATACACCAGAAGAGCTTCTCCCATATTCAATATTACATGTGGCAGATTCTAGTTTTGAGATCCATATAATGCACATTTCTGTAGTATAAAAGGAAAAGTTCCCACAACTTATGATCAACTGTCATTGTCCTCTGCAGGGGAGCCGTTGACACGGGGGACAGGGGGGTCATGACCCCCGCAGTTTTGATAAGGGCTGCTTCAGTCAGCCACAAACAGCTAGAAACTCGATATCATCTTTTGGCTTGGGATATTTTCTTTCAAATGAGACCATTTTCACGTTTCTGTGAGCTTTCGCTCTTAAAAATTAAAGAAACACGCGATCTCCAAACCATCAATCAAAGCGTGCTAGTATTTTTTGAGGACGTGTCGATGGTACATAAATCATCCCTGGAACCCAGCGTTTGCTGGGACATATGTCAATCAAGGAATCCGTCCATTCAGAAACCGAGAAATTTGACACTTCAAGGTCAGGAGGCTGATCTCTCAGATTAGTTTCGGTTGACTGCTTTCACTTACGCGAGTTTTCGTGTGGATTTATAATTTATGAAATGTTTTGATGTTTCAACATTCATATCAATGTTTAAAAGCGAAACTAAAGTGATGATTGCCTCGGCAAAATGGATATTAAAATTATTACAGTGCAAAAACTGTGTATAAACAGTGATTTCTTTGTTTCAGTGATTTCTTTGTTTAGTGAGCAGCAGCTGGCATCTCCAGAAGGCAGCCGGATGATGAGATGATGCTGAGGTGATGCTCAACACAGGTGACAAAAATTATGCACATACAGTATAAGGAATTATACAAATCTGGAGGATGTAGATCCTGTTCTAGATTGTAATACACCACATATATTTTATAATGTATAGAGTCTTGTGTCTCCTGAAAGAATAAAACTGATCAAAACCAGTTTTTGTTTATTATCACAGACAACATATACTATAATATTTATCACTTTCAGCAGTGTTTTTTGTACTTTCAAAGGGTTTTCTGTAAAATGACACTGGGATATTGCATTTAAACCACTGTCAAGTCACCTTTATTTATATAGCGCTTTTTACAATGCAGATTGTGTCAAAGCTGCTTTATAATTATAATTAAAATGGGTATGGGGAGACTTTAGATTTGGGTAGGTGGAAATTACATTAAAAAAATCTAATATTCTTCCCTTCAGGTGCATTTGAATAACTCTTGCATAAAACATAATAGAGACAAAATTCTTTTTTCCAGCGTTTGCTGAAATCTAGAAGAAACAACCAAAACTGTCTGTAGGTTGTCTAGACTGTCTAGAGTTATACACTTTCAAAAAAGAATTTATAACAAAAAAAATAAAATAAAAAAGCTCCCCTTTTTTGGTGGGTTTATTACAGCACAGACAATATACACTATTGTTTTTTGTTTTTTTAATCACTTTCAGCAGTGTTTTATGTAACTTCAAAGGGTTTCCTGTAAAATGACACCAAGATTTTGTAAAGATTTTTGATTGTTTAGAGCACTGTATGTGGGTATGGGAAGCTTTTCAATTTGGGTAAGCCAAATCCAGGCGGAAATGCCCAAAATGGTCCCAGTGCTTAATGATGGTGGTCCGACGGTGAGCCTGAAGTGGTGGTCCGATATCTGGAAATCTGATCTTACTATCTGGGCTTTTGCTTACAGTTTGGTCCCCCCCACTTTGAAAATGTCTCCTGTGCCCCTGGTCCTTTGAGAATGTAAATAACAAATAAATATTATAAAAATTGCTGCAAGCAGCAAAAAAAGGGGCCAAGCACAAAGAAGGCACAATAAGTCATGCCAGCATGGCTAGGAGCATCACACTGACTGCAATTAAAGCCATATTAAGATGATTTTAGGCAAAATGACTGAAAAATCATAAACAGTCACTAGTAAAGATTTAATGGTTTATCACTTTCGACCAATAGGTGGCACTGTGACCAAATTGATGCAGTGTGGTCAGAGTGAGGTGACAAAGTTTGGTGTCAATATGCCAAAGCATTGCAGATATACAGCCTTAAGAGGCTTTTTGGCATCATGCCTTAAATTTGTTGCTGTGGTATACGGAAACGATTTTGGTGAAAAATCGGACAAACGGTCTAGGAGGACTTCGAAAAAGTATGTTTTGAAAAAATAAATCAAAATGGCGGACAGGTAGTTTGGCCAAATATGGCAAAATTGGTATCTATGTTCTCGGCATGACCCAAGGAATCTATCAAGACCTGTTCATTACAATAGGCTAATTTATTTAAAAGTTATTAGCATTTTTGTAAATTTCATTATAACTTTTGAACACAAGGTGGCGCTACCCCAAAACTTTTTGAGTACTGTCAGGGCATTGTGCCAAAGAGACATACTGATTTTCATAATGATATGCCAATCCGTTTGTAAAATACAGCATTTTACTACAAAATTCAAAATGGCCGATACCCAAAATGGCTGATATGGGAAAACTGTATAGCATTCAACTCTGCATGACGCCGCAAATCTAACGAGACCACTTTTTTTGAGAAACTGTTCAGGTTATAAGAAAATAGACATTTTTCGTATATATCTCTGGACCAGGTGGCGCTGCGCTGAAACGAAGCAGATAACCTCAGGTCATGCTTGTGATGACATGGACCAAGTTTGGTCTGAAAACGATAAAGCGTTGAGGAGATACAGCCTAATGTCTATTTTCACAAGTGCTACGCACAATTTGTTCACAGGTTTTTTGAAAAAGGGTTGACTAATCGACTTGAATTCCATTAATTTTTTGTCTGCATTGTCTAAAGATGATCTAGTTCATTTTTTGAGAAAATCAAAGCAACAGCCTAGGAGGAGTTTGAAAAAGGATGTTTTTCAAAAAATTCAAAATGGCGAGAAAATTTTCATGACGGAGCGTTCGGATCGTTTTGAGCCAGGGAATCAGAGGGAAAAGAATTTTTCTTCTAACCCTTATGGTTCAGTTGTTATTAGCATAAACACGAGTGCAACTTTGGACAGGTGGTGGCGCTAGAGGCACTGATTTAGAGACTCCAAAATCGGTTTGGTTAATCTTGAGACAGTCCTCTATCAGTGTGCCAAATTTCATAACTTTCGCGCAAGAGGTTCTATGGGCTGCAATACACTCCCAGAGCGGAAACGGAAGAAGAAGAATAAGAACACCAGAAGGTGATTGGCCCCTAATTAGGAAATTATTCGAAAAATGTAAATAGATGAAAGTTCTGACAAAATTTTAGAGGTAAAAGCAAGTTTTATAAAACCCCTGAACACATCACAGCAACTTGACTAAGAGTCTCTAAAGTTTGAAAAGCGAATCCCGTGGTGATTTTTCACATGCCTTCAATTAGGCTTCAAATTGCAAAAAGGAAACAGTTGATTAGGTGTGTTACTCCAGAATGACTCCAGTTAGCAAACAGCATGTGAACTTTGTGTTTCTACAGCAATGACAGACTGTGCAGCATGTGAATGTGACTTTGAGTCAGCCCTCCACCATCTCATTTAAAAGGCAAATTAAAAGTGCAAGATGTTATCTGATGTAGTAAATGTCAAAAATCTGCCTGTGACTGCCTGAACATTCATTTTTGAAGGACTGGCATCAAATATTTGTTATGAGAGTGTCTCAATTGCTCAGCTTTAAATTGGCTGGCATATATAATATAGACTAAATGGATATGAACTTTAAAATAATGTGCCTTGGGGTTTTAAGTAATGAAGCTCACATGTGCTCACACATGATAAAAAAATAAACATACAGAGATTTAAAGAGACACAATGCTGCGTGTGTAATTGTGTAATGTTGCTGTTTAAGCATGAAAAAGCTCTCCAAAGTCCCTCCAGCGGGAGTTATTCTCTATATCAGTGCCACTGTTTCTGAATTCCCTGAAACGCCTCTGTTGTAGTCTTGAGTTTTCTTCCGGGAACGAACACGTCACAATATTCCTCATTCAAATAATTCATATGCAGAATAAAGGGGCGGGGCCTGGTTGAGTTAGTTAGTAGTGTGTTGAAACTGGCGGTAATGGTAAGGGGCGGGACATTTCCCAAACACAAAACACTGCTCCAGCCGACCAATCAGAGCACATTGTGCTTTTACTGACACACTGGGAAGAGAGGAGCTGCAACAATGGAGAATATGAGGAAAATAATCAACATTCAAGCAGGAAAACCTGTTCTAGTAGAGCCCAAAACACAATCAACAACATTGCCTCTTTAAATACATTACAAAATCTGCATGACAATGCTTTCAAATAAGAATATAATACTCTCAGCTCTGTTTATCTCACATTTAAATCCAATTCTGATGCATTCCACAGAAATCAGCACAGAAAATGAGAAAAGTCTGCAGATTCCATATAGCTATGAGGTTATACATTATGCATTTAATTCAATAAATATATAATTATACAAGTAAAACATGTCAAATAAGATGGAAGTGAAATTTCATGCTGCAAGGCTTGATGCAGCTTAACGTCAGTCATATTTGTGATTTGAGCGCCGCAATAAAGCAATTAAAAAGCCCTGACAGCTTGATTAATTAATTGATCTGACTATCAAGAGTCTCTGTGGGCGACAGTGAGAGAAGGTGTGTGTGTGTGAGAGACAGAGAAGGTTGTGTAACATGGACGGTGGGTGTCATGTTGTCCCTATGGGGACACGCTGTCTTTTGCCCTGTGTGAGAACTCGACGAGAACAGCTAGTTAATGAGTGTCACAATGTTAAAATGTCATCTGTGTGCTATCTGATAATGAGGCCTGTCACATTGTTGGTGCTTGTATCCGGTCTGTGTGTGTGTGTGTGTGTGTGTGTGGAAAAGCATGTCAACAAAGGGGACATATGTGTGTCTTTATTTGATCTCACATGCACCAATGACTTTATAATAACCTGCATCTTTCATTTCTCTAGTAATAGTTCCACATAAATGATCTCAGGGGTTTAGACCCCATATCACCATATTGCAGAGAGACAGATCATTTTGTCACAGAGAGAGAGAGAGAGAGAGAGAGAGAGAGAGAGAACTGAGAGAGAATTCTTTCAAAACCAATAAGAAAAGGAGGATTTTTCTTAAAGGGACAGTACTCAGCAACTCTAGATGCAAGTGTAATATTGAGGAATTAATACAATTCAGCAAGGAAGCATTAAATTGATCAAATTGAAAGTATCACAGTTTCCAGGAGAATATAAAGAAGCAAAACTGCTTTGAACATTAATAATAATAAATGTTTTCCAAATCAGCATATGAGAATGATTTCTGAAGGATCATGTGAAGAAATTTAGCATTGATCACTGGGAATAAATTATGTTTAAAATGTAATATTAGGTAAAATTATATAAATAATGAATATTTCTATGCATTGTCATTCTGATTTGATGACATCATTTGCAAAGCTTCATGTGATTCATGTGATATATCAAACTTAGAAAATGTTGTCCTTTTTCTAAGTCTGATATACTTCAAAGTTTCAAAGTTTCAAGTTTATTGTTATGATTCAACTCTGAGCTCTTAGAAATTTTGTTATGAAGAAAATGAATGCAAAAAGCACTTCCTGAACCAAGGCCACTGAAAACGTCTCTCTATGGCGTGCTATATTAACAGTTTTGAGTGTAAAACAAAGAAAGTATTTCAGATACAAGCTAACAGAAAAAACATTTTCTTGTTAAAGTGTGAATTCTCTCGTTTCATTCTTTGTTTGTCTGGGCAGAATAAGCTGCCGCATGTCCAGACCTTTTTGTCGTCTAGTCAAAAATGGTTACAATTACGCTGAAGTCATTCGGTGTCAACTCAACCAGAGGTCCTCAGCTAAAATATTTGATTTTGATCATTTTTCCTCTGGTGAAAGACATACATAAATGAAGAAGAAAGCCAAAACATTAAATGCCATGGATGTATGTTTACTGAGTAATCCACTATTTTGTTGAGGGGGTCCAAATGACAATTTTCACCTGACATTTGGTGCCAAATTACAGGGGTGTAAAAATGACTTTAGAAAGATGGCAGCACCATTATTTTATTTTTACACAGAGATTTGTAGGTCTATATGTAAAATATGTTGACTTTAGCAATCTTTGTTGCTTTATATGCCAATGTTGATAGTTCAAAAATGGGGAAAAAAGCAGTTTAATGGTTTATTTCCCAAGTTTGCATACCTGTAACTCAAGAAGTATTAAAAATATCTTAATATCCTTTTAGATTTTGGTTCTCTACAAACTTTTCTTTTGATATCTCCATTTTGAACACCCTATATTGTTTAGTTCCAGAGATATTGGGATCTCAATATGGCTGCAAGAATAAATTTGCACACATTTTCAATGGCCAAAAACCAAATGTGGTACAAAATAGTGGATTACTCAATAATTGTTCATCCAAGACAATATAATATTTTGGTTTTCATCACTATTTATGTTTGTCTTCAGAAAAAAAAATTCTACAAAATAAAAAAATAAAAAATTAACTAGGGAAGTTTCCGAAATGTGGTTTTTTTTTATACGGAAAAACCCATTTATTTTAATACTTCAGTTACCAAAATTGTTTTATGTAGTTCATTTCTTTCTCAGTGAGTGTTCAATGAAAAAAACATGACAAAGTCACATTTAATGAAGTCTGATTACTGTTTTTGATTTCGATTAAACCTCTCATTCCAAAAGACGATTAACAGATGCTAAATAAAAGAAACGGGTTGCCCTTTCAGAGACCCAGAAAAGTAATAAAGAACCAAAAACTCTTTGTACATGTTGGAAAGACATCTTAGGATCACATTCTGAATTACAAACAGCTTCGACAGATCGATCGATCGATAGATAGATGCATCAAACAAGCATAAAACAGTTGTACACTTTTCATGGACGTGTTTACACATTCTTCACTTCCAAGACAGGCGACGCATTGTTTTTGAGAACATGCTATTTATTTAGCATAATGACAAATGCAAAAATTTACAACTGTACATTTGAACATGAATTTAAAACATTTCTCAAACAATAGCTTGAGGCTTTTTTTTTGGCAGGAAAGGGTTGGTTTGGCTTGTAGGGAGTGTGTAATGTAAGACCTTATCCAGACTATCTGAACCAAGCCAAGACAAACAGACCAACTTGTACTAGTGGCAACCAGCATATCTGCATCTCCAAACGCCACCATCTTGATCTGCTATAAGCTTCTTTACCCAGCATCCACCCACATGCACGTTATCAAACTTTAGGGAAAGGCAATTACAGCACCTCAGAGCTCAGGGTACTTAGATGAAAAACAAAGACCGTCTGGAGGAGGTACGACAGGGATTTTGAGGTGGAGGGATATTAGGCATGAATTTGTCTGGCACTTAAACCACCGGCAGTCTCTTTACGTACAGTTTGGCTTTACTGGGCTTCTGATAAAAGTAGGGGAAAACCAGACAGGAGAAATGAGCCCATTATAATGGGTGAACGACTGCTTAAATGGAGTCGCAGACATGTTAAACTGAAAATATGACTGTCTCCTTGACAACCCAGCTAAGGGCAAAGAGACTTCTTGTCAAGTACAAATATCAGACGTGGAGATTTGTGTTATTGAAGGCAAAGGGGGAATTACTCGCCAGCATTGTTTAACTTGCTGAAGCAGGTCCCGTGTGTAAGAGCAACATATCAACAAGACGTCAGATCCTAATTGCAGTGAGTTGCTGTAAACAGCCAAAACAGAGCTTCAACAGGAATGAAATGTACTTTCCCCTTAATTCAACTTAAAAAAGTTCAGTTGCTGCCTTATTTTAAAGTATAACCAAATCAGTGATTTTTTTTTTTTTTTTAATCTTGTCTAGTCAAATCTTATATAACTTAAAGTTGAAATTGCTTAAGATATTTTGATGAGTTAATGGAAAAACAATGTAGGTTTAGGTTTGTAACTACTTTGCATAATGCCAGCCTGCGATCTTCATTGGCTGACCGAGAACAACGTCTACTTTGCCCCGCCCTCAAACACTGTAGTTGTGTCTGAGACTGGACGAGTTTGGTTCATGTTGTTCATGTCGAGAAGACGCCGTTTTCAGCGCTGCGAATCAACTTTGATGCACTTCAGAAGGATGATTCTCACGCTGGAATCGATATGGAAAAATTGATGCCAGCACTCGTATCACTGTGTATTAAGTGCTGATACGAAAAGCCTCCAGAGCTGAAATTCACATATGGTAATGGGCGTTTCTTTTCCGACACGTGCTGTAAACAGTCGACCAATCACAACAGACTGGGTCGTCTGACCAATCAGAGCAGAGGATGCTCTCTGAACTCTTTGAACGAACCGTTTTTATAGCCTTTAAGAAACGAGGTGATGTGCAATGTATATTATGAGAAAATTAAAGTGTTTTTTTTTTTTTATCTTAAATGCATGTAAAGCATTTAAGATAAAAGATCGGAGACCCTCTAATTCAGGAACCTTTAAAGTAGCATAACAGGGCGCTTTAAAATGCGATAGTTTCACAATATTACCGTTTTACTGTATTTTTGATGAAATACATAAATCAAAAACATAAAAAAATCTTAGTGACCACAAACTTTTGAACAGTAGCATATAAGAAAAACATCAAATGTCGTTCCACACCCGTAAGACCTTCATTCATCTTCAGAACACAAATTAAGACATTTTTTGATGAAATGCGAGAGGTATCTATAGACAGCAATATAATCACCACTTTCAAGGTCCAGAAAGGTACTAAAGACATCGTTAAAACAGTCATGTGACTGCAGTGGTTCAACCTTAATGTGATGAAGAGACGAGAATACTTTTTGTGTGCAAAAACAAAACAAAAATAATGACTTTATTCAACAATCTCTTCTTTTCCCTGTCATTATCTTACTCAGGTGACGCAGTAACACAGTGAAGCTTCCATGTTTACGTCCGAATGCTGGCTCAGTATTGGCCGACGCTGATCACGTGATCAACACGACGCATGCGTGTGATGCTGACGCAGGAGCCGGCCAATAACGAGTCGTAGAAGCTAGAAGCGCTGGACGTAAACAACATATGAGAATGACACAGAAGAGAAGAGATTGTTGAATAAAGTCATTATTTTTGTTTTGTTTTTGCGCACAAAAAGTATTCTCGTCTCTTCATTACATTAAGGTTGAACCACTGCAGTCACATGACTGTTTTAACGATGTCTTTAGTACCTTTCTGGACCTTGAAAGTGTGATTATATTGCTGTCTATGGACGAGTCATAAACCTCTCAGATTTCATCAAAAATATCTTAATGTGTGTTCTGAAGATGAACGAAGGTCTTACGGCTGAGGGAGAGTGATTAATGACAGAAATCTTTGGGTGAACTAACCCTTCAAGACTAGATTTAGATTTTAATGTGTGAATTGAACAGATTTCCTGTTCGAACGCTTCCTACAGTATCTGAGAACACTTTGCTCTTCTCTTTCTCTGTCTTCTGAAGCAGACGGAGGTGTGTGGGCCAGAACAAGTGGCCTCCTTGTGCACCTCTGTTTGCTTGAAGAGGTGTTTTCTCACATTGCTGCATTTCACTGGCTGTCTTAGCGAAATCACACCTCCCTCATGTTCCCTGGACACTGCGTGTGCGTGTGTGTGTGTGTGGCTTTTATGGACCTCACTGGCTTCTCTGAGGGCAACTAATGGACCAAGGTATGCAATGATTTCCTGTTTTCTGTATCAAACTGCGCAAAGGAAACGTTCTGACTCTGGCAGCTTTATTGGAACGTAAGGTCTCACTTTGCCAACACAATTTATTTATACACCGTACTGAGCATTTGTTGTGTTTTAATTACACGCCTCCATATATGCATTGTCATTTTATTATCACAGCTTTAAATAATGATAATGAACATATTTAAGTTATTTCTATGGAACCAAAAGCCTCAGCAGGAGTTATATTGGCATGAACGCATTTTTCAGCACCTACTAACAGTTAATGTAACTGATAGTTATGAATCTAGCAATTTAGCAAGCAAATAGTCTGTTCATTTGTGCTCATTATCTAAAAGTAGGATGTTGAATAATGCCTCCTAATGAGAATTGAGTTGTTCAGTGGTCAGTGATCCACCACCTGATCCACTATGCTAAAGTAACTAAAATGCCAAAAATACGTTCGAAAGAATGAAAGAAACTATCTGACCGACATTCCAAAGATATTTCTGTTCCCTCAAATTAAGCATGTTTACCTCCAAACAACTTGATTATTCCAGTGTTTGGTGTGTCCTGCGGTGCGGCGGTTCTCTTTAACTCAGCGCCGCTGATTAACTAGCAGCAGGTGAGTGTAACAGGCCAATTAACTTTCTGCCAACTCACCACCGACTTCATCCAAATCACACACAGCACAACAGGAATCTCTTTCAGATAAATTATTACACAGGCCACCCAGTTGCTCATCTTTCGAAAGGTCTAAGCAGGTTTATAATGCATCAGCACAAAAATGTTAAATGATATTTAAAATGCCTGAGATGTTTTAAATGCTGTTTGGCTTCAGAGCTGGAGCTTCCATCAGGAGTTCACTGGCTCATGAGCTGGCCATCATTTTATCCAGTTTCTACTGTATTTGAGATTTATTATAGTAAGTCTGTGGATGACGCCATGTCTTGTCTGAGCTGTCTCTAAAATAGCTGTCTGCTGTACCGTTTTCTTTCACATGTTTGGCCACTATATGGTGCTTTTCAAGAACCAGAGAGCCGTCCAGTTTGGTGGTTAGAGTCCACATTTTAGACCTACAATTATGCTGTTTTAAACCTCCTGCATAAAGTTCAAGTTTGTTGTTATATGCATGAAAATACAATAATGTAGTCAAATAACAGTGAGATTATACTAGAAAAGAGACAAAAGGGAGTTTCAGACATGTACCTTTACAAAATTTCTGCTTTTACAATTCACCTTAAGTTCTGTGACATTTTTATTTCTGAGCACTGAACCACATTTTATATAAAACCCTCACATTAAGATATTGCGATTCAAGAGAATACAAAAGACGCCTCAGAAATGGCATCTAAAATGGATATAATATTTTAAATAATTATATATATTATAAATAGTAAAATTAAAAATAAATTATTTAAAAATTATATATTAATTACACACACACATATATATATATATATATATATATATATATATATATAACTAATATTTACAATTTTAATTATATACACATTAAAATTATAAATGTTAAAATTATATAATATATATAAACAACTTAAATATTTATAATTGTAATATATATATATATGAATTACAATTACAAATTTTAAAATTAAAAATAAATTTTATTTTAAAATAAAAATAATTTAAATAAATTTAAATAAAATAAAATAATTTTAAATAATTTATTTTAATTTGTATATATATATATATATATATTTAAATTAAAAATAAATGATTACTAATTTATATTATATTTTATATATATATATATATATATATATATATATATATATATATATATATATATATATATACATACACACACACACAAATAATTTATTAAAATTATAGTAATTATTTTTATATTATATAATAACAATAATAAACAATATTATTATTATTATTATTATTTTCAATAAACATACTGCTAAAGGATCTGTTTCAATTAAACCGTTCACGATTTAAAATTGTGGATAAAGAACTAAAATCACAAATATAAAAGTATTGGAAAATAATTACAGATTTCAATTTATATATATATATATATATATATATATATATATATATATAATAAAGTCATCTATATTATAATTAATTTTGATTAATTTTAACAGTTATTTTTACTTTTTTTTTTTTTTTTTACTAGTAATTTAAGTATATTGAAATATATGTTGCATTTCAGTGCTTTGAAATCAAATCACATTTTTGTGTGATTCTGTGTAGTAATTCAGTCAAATGAGAGGTTTGGTTAAGGGTTTGGCTGCTTTTGAAATATGTTTCCGTGACCTTGCATGTTTTGAATGAATGAAGGCACTGCTGAGAGACGTAGGGAGTGTTCTGGTTTGATAGTCTGGGATCCAGTAGCTTTGAACACCATCTCCAGATGTTAAAGGGTTGGTTGCTGGGTTGTGCGGGTGGTCTTTGATGATGCTTCTATCATGCACTTCCTAATTAGATGAGACAGCAATCTCAGCTAGTAACTAGTTAGTTTTCAGCACCCGCTGTAGGGCTCTACGGTCAGTCACTACACCACGCTGTGATGCAACCCGTCGGTGTGTCTCCAGTAGAGAGTCTGCTCAAATTAATAAGGTTCTGAGGAAATGTCATAGTCCCCTTCAAACATCTTGAGTATAGGAGCTGATGTGCTTTTTAAAATCACACAAGGGGTCCTCTGTGAGATGAATGCAAATCATTTTGAAGATACTGATCTTTTTCATGTTGATGCTGATAAGGGCATGGCGGTAACCTAGCACAGCAGTTGTTATCTTTCTCTCAAATAATGGTATTAAAAAATCCCTGCATATTTGTTTATTATTCAGATGGAACAGGACTGTGTGTATTGCAATGAAGCAGCAGCATCTGTGGATCTGTCTGGTCCAGCACTTTGTCTGGAATGGTGAACTTAACCCTTAAAAGCCTTATTCCTCAATATATTCATTAGAGGTTGACTGATTGATCGTTTTGCTGGAATAATCGGTTATCGGTGATCAATCAGTAGACCTCTAGTGAATGACATCCCGGGTCGATAAAAAAATGAGGTATACATTTAAGGCTTAAGGTCACCATTCTAGACAAAGTACTGGACCAACAGATACAATGTTCCATTGTCCCATTGCTCCATTGTTCCATTGTTACAGCAATCGGTTATCGGTGCCGATTAACCAAAAAAATAATCTGCAAAATCGACCAATCGGTTGACCTCTATAGTGAGTGACATCCCAGATCAATAAAGAAACAAGGTTTGCGTTTAAAGCCACCGTTCTAGACACTGTACTGTTCCATTCCATTGTCCCATTGTTCCAGCAATCGGTTATCGTGCCAAATAATCGGCAAAACCAACCAATCGGTCGACCTCTAGTGAATGACGTCCCGGGTCAATAAAGAAACAAGGTATGCGTTTAAAGCTTAAGGCCACCATTCTAGACACCGTACTGGACCAACAGATCCAATGTTTCATTGTGCCATTGTTCCAGCAATCAGTTATCTGTGCCGATTAATCGGCAAAACTGATCAATCCAAAATCCATAGTTTTTCCAAGTTGCATCCATTGCTGGAACGACTGAAAAGTGTCCACTGTCATTATATAGTACGAGAACGAATATATAAAAATTAAATCAATGTGTTTGTTTTCATTTAGCATCCATTTTAAAAACTATCGGTTGGTTAATCGGTTATTGGCTAGTGCAGTTCAAACTAGTTATCTTTATCGGTAAAATTCACTATTGGCCGACTTTTAATATTCATTATAAACAATATAACAAAGTATTTAAAAAAATGTCTGTTTTCTATTTAATTTTTTTGTAAAAGTGTATATATATATATATATATATTATTTGAGTTGAGCTCTAAAGTTGTTCTTTAGTCATTCGTAGTCTTTTTTTTTCAATGTGGAAGTATGCTATTAGCCATGAATGAGAGAGACTTACGATTAATTAGATAACTAGAAGAATAACACAGCAATAAATGGTAAAACTATGTATGTTACAAACCAGTGTGTTAATGATAACAAATAAAAATAATATGATATATACCTCTTCACAGCTAAAATAACTAAAAGCGAATGAAAGTGGAAATTAATTTTTATATTCAACATTGTACCACAAATTCTGTCAACTGTGTTTGAAACAAATGTTCCTTTAATATGACTAGTTAAGAAGGTTATTGTGTTGGTCATTTATATACTGTAGGTTAGTCCCTTGCTTAACCATGAGTTGATTCCACCATTTTTCTGATGTTCATATTTTCAGCTCTCATTTTAAATGACATTTACAGTCCATGACCGGAAGATGAACTGCTGTTTCATTCTTTTGCTTTATTTATCAACTCTTTAGAAATGTTATTAATATCACGCTGTCATCTCTGATTGGACGACTGACCATATGTTGTTTCTTATTAAAACATATTAACATGCTCGACTTCAGGATATAATTGTGAAAGGACTTTTTCTCAGAGATGATTGCTTACACAATTGCCATTTTGCTGCTATAAACAGCAGCCACAATATACTCTTTAAAGAGGGCCTATTATGCTTTTTTCCATGTTCATCTTTCTTTCAACTCCTGATCAACTCCGCCTCCACTGAAGTCTTGAGCTTTCTTCCGGGAACAAACACGACACAATATTCCTTAGCTTAAAAACAAGACTTTGTAAAAGGATATAAAACAACCTTCTCTTTAAGCTTGGAGGATTTTGCACATATTTCAGGCACAATTTCTCATCAGTAGCACATCATAGATTTTAAATGCCTAGTGTGTAAAATGAAACAACAAGCACATACTGCACATGCTCTGCAAAACATTTCCCAGAGGAACTGCATGGCCAGATTCATTACACTGTGGCAGATGATGAAAACATATTGAGCCCAATGTAATGCGGCGCTGGAAAATTCAATATGATTTGGCCAAAATAGAGTCTGTTGGTTTGGAACTATTAAAAAAATATTTTATATGCTTTCTGACTATACTTTTAAAATGTTAAGGATAGTAAGAGGCCACATGTATTTTTAAAAAGGGCATTTCTTATTTTATATACAGTATATGAAGTCATATATTAGCTGTTATGGCTCTACTTTTGATTTAAAGATACAGTGCAGGCATATAATGATAGGAAACGTGAGAGCTTATTTCCTCTCTTTTTCTCTCACGCCTCAGGCCTTGGTTATGAAAAGTCAGCTAAGGCTATTTTGTTAGGGAAAAGATTGTCTAGTTGGGAAAATAGCTATGTTGAGATAAATATTATAGGGGGGAAAAGAAAATTAATTTTTAATTGATTACATTCCTGGTGGATTAACAAAAAATTCCGACTGCAACCTCCCCTTTCCATAAAATGTCACAATGCTGGAACAATTATGGAGCCTCACATTCCCAGACTCAAATGAATCCGAAAGCTATTTCTCGTAAAATTACCTGAGGCCCAGTTCCTGAGAAGGGCATTCCCTGCAGACGAGTCTGATGCGAATAATAACACAGTATATTGTCGTTTAATAGTGTGATTAGAGTAAATGTTTAAACAGGAGTGGTACATTTCCCCCCCTTTCAAATGATATTCCGATAAAAGCACGATCACATTCATTGTTCCCACAGAATCAGGGTGAGAGACAGAGGATGAACAAAGGGACATTTCTCATTTCAGAACTAATAAAGTGTCTCCTCACCTTTTGTTTTTGAATACTGCACCAGAGCATCCAAAATTGCTCTATTCACACAGCTGGAGGCAGGAACAATATGTCTCCTCGATTGATCCTTTCTGCAAAATCTGATGTGGACATAATCTTGTGCTTATGCAACTGCATTCATACCAGCAGACTGAACAAGAAGTTACAGAGCAGGAACAGGAAGTTATTTCTGCGTACCCAGACTAAACCTCATAAAGTCCGTCCATCACAGCTTGTTCTGGCCAAGAACCGCCACACTCTTCAAATAAATGTTCTTTATTCGCATTGATGGAACCTTTAACATCCACAGAAGCTTTCCATTGGACAAAGACTTCTTTATATTATTCAAATGTTCTTTTAAGAACTGCTCACTGAAAGGTTCTTTGGGGAACCAGAAATTGTTCTTCTATGACATCATTGCAAACGCCCTCTTTTGGAATCTTCATTATTTAGTATTTAGACTGGAAGAAACCGTTTGATTGACAGCACTCATGGATATCTAGTAGTTAACTTGCTACTAAGTGCTTCAAACTAATCTTTTTCAAATATGTCACACCAATAACAGGCCAAACTTTGGCAAATCCAGTGATAATGTTATCCTTGACTAGTCAGCAACTATACTAATTTAAGTCGCACAATCCTTAATAGTATGCTTTAGTAGTATTTTTGCCTAAAAAATGTTTTCCAGTACAAATATCTAAACGTTCTTAAATCAAGATACATTTACTTGAGAAGCAAAATGACTTATGAAAATGAGTTTGAGCTTAAAACAAGAGCAAATATCTGTAAAAAAAACAAAAAAACAAACTTCATTGAAGTTCTACATTAATCCGGATACATTTTCATTTCAAAACGCTCTCTATCCACACTAGTGTTTTCCAAAAGTTTCTCATCATCACTGAAACACTGGAAACGCTAAATTGACCTTACTACACATCAAAAACTGCTCACTGAGAAGATACAGATGGAACAGTCATGATAAAGTTCTCATGTAATTCTTCTGGCAGGATCATTTTATTTAGCAAATCACTCACCGTTCTCTCTTGTTTGGTCTAAAACGCAACTGCTCTCGTGTTTTGCTGCAGGACAGCAAGTAAATTTTCTGTCATCTTTGCAGGACTGTGATATGAAGAGTGTGCAAAGTAACATTTTAGCAACTGCGTGGAAGTGAATAGCACATAACAGGCACAATAGTGTTATAAAACATACATATATCAGTTCAGTATGCGCCACACGACTACACTTGCTTCATCGTTTTCAAATACCTCCGTTTTCACATTCCACACTACAACGCGAAAACACAAATTTGGAGAGCGTTTTCAAAAAGCTCAGTTTTCACAGGACAAAAACGCATCTCAGTGTGGACAGAAGGCCAAAACGGAGAGGAAAAGATGCATTTTCAAATGAAAACATATTAGTGTGGACTAAGATTATTTTTATGACTCCACTGACAGATATTTGTTCTTGTTTTAAGCTTTTTTTTTTCAGAAAACAAGACTTAATATCTTCAGTCATTTTGCTTCTCTAGTAAATGTATCTTGATTTAAGAATGTTTAGATAGTTGTACTGGAAAACAAGACAGAAACACTTTTGCAGTGCCCAAACATTTCTGTCATCTTTAACGCACCTTCATGTGGAGCTTCAAAGAAATCATGAAGAATGTTTCAGTGTTTTTGTCCATACAGTGAATGTCAATTGCATCCAGTGTTGTTCGGACCCCATTATGAAAAATATCTTACTTTGTTTCTGCAGGAGAAAGATAAACTGGATTGGAACAACATGAGGGTGAATAAATGATGACTGTATTATCAATAACACTTACAGTAAAGTTCAATTTGATAACATTAAGTAACTACATTAGAAATAGTTTTAATTGTTATTTCATGTTAACTAAAGCATTTATTCATCTTTTCATTTGTTAATTTCAACATTTACTAATACATTATTAAAATCAAAAGTTGTCACATGAGGTTTCTCTTTCACCTGTTAGTTCTTGTTTCCTTTGTTCATTAGCTGTCATGGTCCCATTTGTTTCCATGGTTAATTGATTAATCTCACCTGTTCCTTGTTTTGTCCCTTGAGTCAATGTATTTAATTTATAGCCCCAATTTTCAGTTGTTTCTTTGTCTGTTCTCATCACTGATTAGTCAACTGTATTCTCCTGTGTTGTTGTTTTGATTATTTTGTGAATTAACATGACGATGAACAGATGTATTTTTTTATTATCTAAGATAAATACTGCAACAAATTGTTAGTTAATGCATTAACCAATGTTAACTAATGGGACCTTTTTGTAAATTGTTACTGATTTTTTTTTTTTTCTTCCTATGAACAATATCTTAAAAAGTATAATATATAACAATTTATATATACTGTAAGCGACTAATTTGGGAATCGGACTGTACAGCGCAGACTTAGTGCTGAATTAGTGCAGAGAAAACTCTTTAGTATGCTGCATTTTCAGAAATATGTGTGCATAAATTATAAATTATTTTTAGTGAAACTGGTTGTGAATGAGAACAGTTTCTTGGTTCTAAATACTATAGAGAAGCTAAATGTACTTCAAGCATGAACATTAGCTTTTAAGTTAAGCACAAGTTACAACAAATTTCCAAATAAGCAGACGAATGCTACATTAAGTGCACTTTTTAATCTCTGAGAGGATTTGGAGAGGATTCTGATGTGCACCATGTTCCACAGATGTTGTTTATGTAACCGAGTGTGTGATGAAATGATTCACAGTGAAATCCACTTCACCTTAGAATAAAAAATATTCTTCTCATTCCATCAATGTCTCCGGTATTGAGAGCAGTTTTCTTTTTACACACAAACACACTTCAATCCATCACCGCTATTTAAATTTAAAGTATAACCACTACTTTGGTCTATACACTTTTCATTCTCAACGAATTGAAAAACAGTCAGTATCTGCTCCTCTGATGACTTTAAGACAGGCTCATACATTAAATGACTGTCTGTCTTGTGGACAGAACAGAGAGACCATTTTGTTCGCAGTTCAAGCTCGCCAAGGCCCTTTAAATATTCATTCATAAACTCCTGAAGCCATCAGTCCACATCAAACACTCAGCCCACAGGAAAAGCACTGAGCAAACGTGGGCATGCGGAGCAAACAAGACCATATGCACACAGAAATATGCCTAAATATTTATGCTCTAAAAATACCACAGTCCTTCTCAGTTCGTGAGCTACAATATGCATTCTAACAATATTTACATATGTATTTTTACTTTTTAATGCAGAAATGCAGTAAAACCTGTTAACTGATGAAGTCTAAGATAGTTTGCTATATATGGTACACATTGATGTAATTTTACAGTATTTTTTAAATAATTGAGCAGCAAATCATCATATTAGAATGATTTCTGAAGGATCATGTGACACTGAAGACTGGAGTAATGATGCTGAAAATTCAGGAATAAATTACATTTTACTATATATTCACATAGAAAACAGCTGTTTTAAATTGTAATAATATTTCACTGTATTTCTGAGACTAATTTTAACTACATAAAAAAATCTTAATGATTCCAAACGGTAGATTTACTTTTATTTTTTTATCCATTTAATGCACCCTTGCTTAATAAAAGTATTAATTTCTTAAAATGAAATGACTAAAATAAATTAACAGGTTAATTAATTAAAAAAAAAAAAGCTAATTAAACTAAAATAGAAATAAGACTGTTGAATGGCGGAGGTTTTTCTGAAAATAATTATTTAAATTTCATTCTGTTTCTGACTTTGAATATAGCATATGAACTATTTCCTGGTACTTTTATAGAGTAAAAGGCAAAAACTAAAAATAAAATTGGTCAAAACTGGTAAAAACACATCACAGTGTTCCTCATTTAAATAACTCATACGCAGAATAAAGGGGCGGGGCCTGGTTGAGTTAGTTAGTAGTGTGTTGAAACTGTTATGGTAAGGGGCGGGACATTTCCCAAACACCAATCACAACACACCGCTCCAGCCGACCAATCAGAGCGCATTGTGCTTTTCAGAAGGAGGGGCTTCATAGAGACAGCGCGTTACTGACAGACTGGGAAGAGAGGAGCTGCAACAATGGAGAATATGAGGAAAATAATCAACATTCAAGCAGGAAAACCTGCTCTAGTAGATCACAACTGGCTGCATCACCAAGGCATTTGCTGTATTCGACTTCGCCTATAGCTGTCTGGGATATTTTTACCACTAATAAAGTCTTGTAATGCTTTTAATAGAGTTCTGCTGCTGATGTTAGTGATGGTACAGGTGGAGCTAAAAGGTCAGTCGGGAACTGCTCACAGCCTCTTATTTCACACCTCCAAATTGTTCAAGAAGCGTGTGAGAGAGTCTGTCAGCTCAGTAACCTGTGCAAATCCTTCTCCCACACAAGTGCTTATACCTGCATGGGCTAAAAGGGAAAACAGCCAGTCTGCAGTCTAATGGGTTAGAGGCAGGGTGTAATTTTCGCATTTAGATTCAGTGATGTGGATGAGCCTGGCCGATCAACAAACAACAAACCCCCGAACACAAACACTGGGCTGTCATGGTGGTCCGGCAGGCTTTCCAAACGCCTGGCACCTGATGTGCTGGCTACACCTTTCCTTGATCTTCTTTTTCTCTGTCTCGTTCAGTCGTTTTCGGTGTCAAGTGCCCCAGTTAATACACTTTGGCATGACAGATTTATGCTTTTAATTAGAGGGACATTAATAAGAGTGTCAGGAAGTGATGAAGGAATGAAATGAAGGAGGATATATGCGACTAAAATACAGACATCAGGGCTGTGGAGGATGAAAAGAGCAGCGAGCTCACAGAGATCCTGTCTCACTGTGCTTTGAAATAAACTGGAGCACAAAACAGAGCAAGAAGACATTCAGTATAGTGTCACACTTAATCTTGTTCTGGCTTTGATTTCAACCATTTAACATACAGATTCCACAGACTTTCTTTTGTGGATTCTGCTTTTGTTTTTATAAACTTTGCACTATAAGAAAAGTAACTTGTTTTGGCTTGCTTAGTTGGGGAAACTGCATTTAAATCAATAATATTGACGAATATTAACTGACACATACAGATATCCATTACATTAAGAAAAAAAAGTGCAAAGCAGCCCTTCTTGCACACCAAAAGTTAATCTTTACCCATAACGTTAACACTATTCCCTTTCTCCAATGTTAAAAAACAGCAGTTTCTTAGCATGGAGGGATATTCTGCTGCAGGTCTAGTGGAGGTTAAAGCATGCTTATCCACAAGCTAAAATCTTGACACAGTAGTTTTACAATATACCTCCACCACACAACCAGGGTAAGCATTTCTCTCTTTTTTTCCACCTTTTCACTATCTTTATCTCTCCCATGGGTGGACTGAATAAATTTCCCACTGTCTTTGCCGCCCTGACCCTCTGCTGAACCATCTTCTTTGAGAGCAGTTTAAATAGTGAAGGCAAACACTACACCGCAGCAGCAGGCTGCCATCTGTAATATTAATGTCACTTACCTCTGCACAGCAATACGTGACAGGCAGAGACTGAGAAGAAATCATCATCTCTTATGAAACATGACATTGAAACCCTCAGTACTTGTCTTGACCGTCTGATTTGTTTTATTTGTCCTAAATGTGTAACTTTTTTTCTCAGCTAATCAAAATAAGCCGCATTTATATACTTGTGGTGCAATCAGCCAATCAGCACTGTCATGACATCATCAGCTCCCAGATAATGAATCACATGGCATTTACAGCTTAACTGATCAAAAACTTCCATGTCTTTAACTGAACGAACATGAGCAAACATTTCAAATCATTTATCTTTCGAAACACAGTTTCCTGGTAATATTGACCTCCTTGGTAAACAAAGAGAGAAAACTGCTCAGTTTAATGCAGTGCTTCTCAACTAGGGAACATACATTTTAACTGGATGCTAGATGGCTTAAAAACATCAGACAAAGACAAAACATGCTTTAAAATAAATCAGTCAATTGCTCTATGTGAGTAAAAAATATATTTAAAAAAAAAAAAAAAAAATCCCCCACAAACTCCTGGGAAATTATGGAATTTAATTATATTATCAATTATTTGATTATATTATAAGTATGTTAATATATTAATATTTATCTGAAATTAAAAAAAAAAAAAAAAAAACATTTGAAAGCGAGCAGCTTTGTTATTCATTTTTAAGAGTACAGTTCTATTATGACTTTTGGAAGAGTTTAGCATGGTAATAGATATGACAATGTTAATGTATTTGGTTTTGGCGGAAAAGATCTGCTACGCTGCTGCTGATATCTGCTGCTGCTATTGCTGTTGTTGATTATTGCTGCTGATGATGATTATTGCTGCTGCTACTGCTCATATTTGCTGCTTTTGTTGAGTATTACTGCTATTGCTATTGATATTGTTGCTGCTGTGGATTATTGCTGCTACTGCTGCTGATATCTGCTGCTGCTGTTGATTATTGCTGTTGCTACTGCTCATATTTGCTGCTGTTGTTGAGTACTGCTGCTACTGCTGCTGATATTGTTGCTGCTGCTGCTGATTTTTGCTGTGGATTATTGCTGCTACTGCTGCTGATATTGCTGCTGCTGTTGATTATTGCTGTTGCTGCTGATGATGATTTTTGCTGTGGATTATTGCTGCTATTGCTGCTGATATTGTTGCTGCTGTTGAATATTGCTGTTGCTGCTGATGATTTTTGCTGCTGATTATTGCTGCTGATGATGATTATTGCTGCTGCTATTGCTCATAGTTGCTGCTGTTGTTGAGTATTACTGCTATTGCTATTGATATTGCTGCTGCTGTGGATTATTGCTGCTACTGCTGCTCATATTTGCTGCTGTTGTTGAGTATTACTGCTATTGATGCTGATATTGTTGCTGCTGCTGATTATTGTTGCTGCTGTTGAGTATGGCTGCTGATGATGATTATTGCTGCTGCTATTGCTCATATTTGCTGCTGTTGTTGAGTATTACTGCTATTGATGCTGATATTGTTGCTGCTGCTGATTATTGTTGCTGCTGCTGATTATTGTTGCTGCTGTTGATTATTGTTGCTGCTGTTAAATATGGCTGCTGATGATGATTATTGCTGCTGCTATTGCTCATATTTGCTGCTGTTGTTGAGTACTGCTGCTGTTGCTACTGATATTGCTGCTGCTGTTGATTATTGCTGCTATTGATGCTACTGTGGATTATTGCTGCTACTGCTGCTGATATTTGCTGCTGTTGTTGAGTATTGCTGCTGCTATTGCTCATATTTGCTGCTGTTGTTGAGTACTGCTGCTATTGCTGCTGATATCTGCTGCTGTTGTTGAGTATTGCTGTTGCTGCTAATTATGATTGTTGCTGCTGTTGATTATTGCTGCTGATGATGATTATTGCTGCTGCTATTGCTCATATTTGCTGCTGTTGTTGAGTATTACTGCTATTGATGCTGATATTGTTGCTGCTGCTGATTATTGTTGCTGCTGCTGATTATTGTTGCTGCTGTTGATTATTGTTGCTGCTGTTAAATATGGCTGCTGATGATGATTATTGCTGCTGCTATTGCTCATATTTGCTGCTGTTGTTGAGTACTGCTGCTGTTGCTACTGATATGGCTGCTGCTGTTGATTATTGCTGCTATTGATGCTACTGTGGATTATTGCTGCTACTGCTGCTGATATTTGCTGCTGTTGTTGAGTACTGCTGCTATTGCTGCTGATATCTGCTGCTGTTGTTGAGTATTGCTGTTGCTGCTAATTATGATTGTTGCTGCTGTTGATTATTGCTGCTGATGATGATTATTGCTGCTGCTATTGCTCATATTTGCTGCTGTGGTTGATTATTGCTGCTATTGCTACTGATATTGTTGCTGCTGTTGAATATTGCCATTTCTGCTGATGATTATTGTTGCTGCTACTGCTGATATTTGCTGCTGCTGATTATAGTTTTTGCTGCTGATGATGATTGTTTTCGCTGATGATGATGATTGTTGCTGCTGTGGATTATGTCTGCTGCTGCTGATTACAGAGACCTGCTACTGCCAGTACATAGATACGCTGCTGTGAGCATGCAAGACATACTGCTGCTACACAAATAGAATATAAGAAATGACCCGTAGCAGATCTATACAGGTGAAGCTGGGGAAGGTGGAAGGTTTCAGAGGAACTCAATCTACTACAGCAAACACTGACTGATTAAATGTTGAAAAGCAAGCTCGTTGGGTGCAGATGCAACAGGAACCAATCAGCTTGTGCCATGCAGTGAACAATATGATAGCTGCATTAAGAACTCATCATCCTACGCCATCTACAGCTTCATGACAGAACTTGGAATTTAAATAATGAGTAAACTGAAGAAGTAGAGGAGAGAAAAAGAGAAAGTAGAGCAGATAATCCTGTGGATGTAGGTGGAACAGTGAGTAGGAAATAGAATTAACAGTTCCTGAAGGAGGAAAAATGCAAGGGGACTGAGAAGGACAGCAGAGAGCGAATAACTGTAACAGCTGTGCACCAAAACCACCCAGAAAGAAACAAAGGGAGACGTATCATCTGATGGAAACTGCTCTCTGGAATGAAAACGTCACCTTGAATGAAGCTTGAATTCCTCAAACAGAAACCCACCTAAGCCAGACAAGACCATAAGAGCCGCAAACCAATTAAAGCTAGTCACATTTTACCCATTCTGGAGCAGTAAAGTCAAGTCTATGAGCATATGAGTCACATGCAGGAGAAACAAACCATACAGATGTCAAAACAGACGTGGGAAGGCGTGACCAGGACAGATACTTCTACAGTAATTTCAGAAAACACACAAGTGTTAAAATCTATTTTGGTGAATGTCTGTGCATATAAAAGTTAAAAAAGGCATTGTGGTGTAGTTGAAAGCGTTGAGCTGGGAAAGACTTCTGGGAGGATGTATTATCTAATCTGAAGTATATACTGTATATATTCCTTCTTGATTTAAGCATTTTCATGTATCTGCATCAGCAGTTATAAAGAATATGTAACAAAAATACCCTTTTAGGCTGCTTCATAATACAGACTAAATATTGTGTCTGAAAAAATATCAAGATTCTGCTGGTGTATCACCCTGCCCTACCTAGAGATCAGACATGTATAGTAAGCAGGGAATGATAATCAGATCTAGTAAGATCTCCAAGTCTGTCTGAAGAGGTTTTATTTAGTCGCAGTTTCTTTATCGCAACTCTGTCGCAAGATACTTTTAGAAAGTGCTCTGCCATTTTGTTGTGTCAAATGTTTTGTTGTTTGTCATTTTAAAGTCCCTCTAACCTTTTTGGCACGCTTAGCATGAGAGCTTTTAAACACGTTTCTGTTTATGCTTTCTTTCCTTATCCATTCTTTTATTTACTGGAGTGCTCGTGGAGAGGTGTGGGGAATAAATTCATTTATTTCGCCAATGCTGAAATGAGATAAAATCTTTTGTCTCAGAGGCAGTGAGTGTAAAAGGGAAAAAGCTGTTATGAAGGAAAATAGTTTCCACTAATATAAATGCATTGGTGTTGAGGCTTATTGGGTTCTCCAGTGGATCTGTTTATCAGAGCAATTATTCTCACAGTAATGCTGTCAGTTTCATGCAGCGTAGATGAATCTTTATGGCAGAATATAGAAGAGATGAAGCAGATGTTTTGGATTTATTTATTCATGTGATTCAGAAACTTCATAATCACTTAATTTTGTAAATTATCATTCTGTTAAAGTGCATTTAAAGCCATTTCTCCTTATATAGAACCTTTTTTCTAAGAGTGAGTGCTTTCTGAGAACTATTTAGGCATCTACAGAAAGTGTTTAACACAGTAAATGTCTTCCTGTTCTACTTCAAAATACATTTATTTGTAAATCACCTCACAAAAGGGGCTTCTTTCTTCTTGCTCACATGCAAATGAAACACATTTGCACAGCACAACTTTCAAGAACTGTCTTCTTTTTTCTCTCAAACTTCTCTCTCTCTTACACACACACACTCTCTCTTTCGCTCTCCTTTCATCTCGTCAACCGAAATACCTGTCAGATCTGCATTCAAAAACAGCAGCTGTCTTTATGTGCGATCAGATGAGGAAGACGACGCTGTCAGAATAACAGACACAAACTCACACATTCACAGTAACAGCAAACCCGTCTCTCAGGAGCCAAAACTTTGACGTATTTGTTGGACTTTTCTGATGTATTTGTTGATATGATGCACATATGATATGTCCATAGTAGCTTATTTGCAAATTCTTTACTTTATTTGCTCGTCGTGGATTTTAGGCTGTACGTGGAGTCGTATCTATAGACATAGAGAGTTTAGTGCTTTTTAATAACGCTGTTTGGTATGGAAAATTTATTATTGTAAACTATTACATTTAGAATCATTTGTTCTAATTTATAATGACATGTATTGAAATTAAACATGTAAATGACAGTCCATGAACTAGTAAAATGTTCTGAATTTAATGAAAGGTTATAATATTATTTGGTGGATTCTTTAGCATGCTTTTTGGGAATAAAAATACATACATTTTTAACAGAAATATCTGTAATTATTTTTTTCTATGTTATTAAGATTTATTTATACACACACACAAACACACTAAAGTTTAAAAAAAACAACAACAAAAAAACAATACTTTTATTCAGCAAGGACGCATTAATCAAAAGTGACAGTAAAGACATTTATAATGTTACAAAAGATTCTATTTCAAATAAATGCTGTTCTTTTGAACTTTCTATTCATCAAAGAATCCTGAAAAAATAGATGTATCATGGTTTCCACAAAAATATTAGACCGTTTTTCCACATCATAAATGTTTGTTGAGCAGCAAATCATCATATCAGAATGATTTGTGAAGGATTATGTGACACTGAAGACTGGAGTAATGATGCTGAAAATTCAGGATATAAATTACACTTTACTATATATTCACATAGAAAACAGCTATTATAATTTATAAAAATATTTCACATTTTTCCCTGTATTTTTTCATCTAATAAATGCAGCCTTGGCGAGCAGAAAAGACTTCTTTCAAAGACATTAAAAAAATCTTACTAACCCTAAGCCTTTGAACAGTACTATATTTTTGAAAATTCAGATTTGCGGACTATGTCCAAAAAAGAATAAAAATGTGTATCAGTACATGTCATGTAATGATGGATTAAAGTAATACAACAAGTAACATAAGCATAGTCTCTGAGAGAAAATGATTTGTATAATAAAGTATAAACATTATCACGCACACTCACTCTTTATTTAAGCATAATGCTATGTTTAATTGTAACGAATACACATACAGTTGTATGTATGCGCATTAAAAACTCAAACAAAGGAAGGTTTTGGAAACCTGTTTGAAACTCATTATTTTTTCAGTTCTCTTTGGTGCCACTAGGGGTGCTGCTGCGTATATATATATATATATATATATATATATATATATAGATAGATATAGATATATATATATATAACCATATAAACAAGCTTCAACAGGCACATGGAGACTATATAGGACACATTTTCAAAAGCATGGCAATTCTTTGTGGATTTATGACGTAGGCAGTATCTTGGTTACAATACCATCTTGTGTATTCTTGTGGCCCTCAGCTTTCTCTGTCCATAAAGCTGCTCTCATTCCAGCATGTAATAAAAGAGGAAACACTATACAAATGACTGTCACCTCCCAGCGGCTTCAGGAAATCAGACCACCTCATGGTGTCTGGAGGCCGCGGAGGGAGACGTGGCTTTATGTGCGTGTATGATGTTTCACGTCAATGATTTGTGTCTAGAATTTATGCCAGAGTCATTGCAGTCAAAGTATCCAGT
This sequence comes from Elopichthys bambusa, assembly GCA_037101425.1. Lineage (NCBI taxonomy): Eukaryota > Metazoa > Chordata > Actinopteri > Cypriniformes > Xenocyprididae > Elopichthys > Elopichthys bambusa. The sequence goes on along the minus strand of CM074448.1, from coordinate 824,976 downwards.
AAATCACAGCCACAGCTGGAGCTTTAATCCTGATCCAGTTAAAAGAAACCTCACAAAACATGAAGAAAGCCCAGGGACACTTATAACAAGACCGAACGAAACGCTGTCCTTGATGGACTAGATGACACAACAAAAGAAACTTCTGGAATAAGTTGGGTTTCATTTACTGTATTTGACATCATAATGTTTTATAATATGGGGGAGTTTAATGAGGATAACGTTCGAGTTCTTGCTTGTCGGATTTTGCTAAATAAGCTATATTAAGCCTCCTAACGACTCAGTAAAAAACCTGAAAATGCACACAGCAGTCAGTCATCAATATACTGGATTAATTCCTCAGGCGCTGTAGAGATTTGACAGGCATTGAGAGCTGGAGACAAGCTCTTACACACACACACACACACACACACACACACACACACACACACACACACACACTCGATGTTCAAATACGCACGGTCATGACCTTTCGTTGCCTCCAGAACCATTTTTGTCATCAGTCTTCATCAGGCGCATAAAGAGTGGGAAAAGAAGACGGGATTCAGGAGTGAAGTTCAGGGAGTGAAATTTAACTCCAGCTGCAGTCCGTCAGAATTTAAGCAGCTTTATGAGGTTCCTTCAGAAATCTGTCTTGTATTCAGATTGGCTGGTTAGCTCAGTTTCACTTTCTTTTCTTTTTTTCTCTCATCTCTCAGCCTGATCAGCGAAGTTTTCTTTTAAGTACGTTAAAAAGAACCTATAAGGGGACAAAGTGATGGGGGGAAAAAAAATAGCATGAGAATTATATTTTAATGCTTTTATGTTTATGCGTTCCCCTGATAAACTGATTTTTTTCCATTAACATTTTGTGAATGAACCTATTATTCAGGACCTATAATGACCCTTTTCACAAGATGTAATGTGTCCCCAGAATGTGTGTGTGAAGTTTCAGCTCAAAATACCCCACAGATCATTTATTATAGCTTGTCAAATTTGCCCCTATTTGGGTGTGAGCAAAAACACGCCGTTTTTGTGTGTGTCCCTTTAAATGCAAATGAGCTGCTGCTCCCGCCCCCTTTCCAGAAGAGGGCGGAGCTTTAACAGCTCACGCTTCGGTTGCTCAACAACAACAAAGCTGGAGAATCTCACGCAGCCAAAATGACGACGGTGTTCAGCCTTACATTGTTCAAACACTGATGGAGAGACTCAGGAAGAAGTTACAACTTTTAGACGTTTCTGAATGGTTAGTGGATAAATGTATGTAGTTGCTGTGGAGTTGATTCAACTCATCCACTAGCATGTGCCGTCATGTTCATCTTTTGTGTTGAATTGACCCTCTTTTGTAAAGCAGTCCGGCGTAAAATGAACAACTCTCTACTACAACAACTCTTCCTCTTCTCTAAAGCAGCCCAACATGGCTTTGTTGAGTGTTCTCGGGGGCGGGGTTTATGTAAATTTTGGGGTTTGTGATGTCACTAACCCAGGAAGAAGCTCGTTGTAGTCCCTACCAAATCTCTCCCTTTGCATTGAACTTTGAGCGTCGTAACTTTGCAGATGTTGTTTATGCTCAAACAGCAACATTACACACTAACTAAAGTTAAAAAAGTCAAATCATAATCAAGGACCTCTTTAAGGCCCATATTTATGTTTTAATGTACAGTAAATATCCTGAATGCAGTCAAACACACACAGCCCAGCTCCACACTTTTTACGAAAGTTTCTTCCTCCTCAAGGTCAGTGATGCATTTAGCCAACGTGTTCATTTCCTTTCTGCCGCCGCAGCATGTTCTGGCTAAACGCAGCAGTTTTCATACACCCCAAGTAATAAGTGATGGAGTTGGATCACGACGGACGAGAGATGTAAAGGTGGGAGGTTAAAGCACAGAATTTTTCAAGCATTAGCCCATAATTCATCCCATTGTGAACCCAGTGATTTCTGATGATACTATGACATTTACCAGCCAACCACAAGCCAGGCTTTAGTATAAATAGACACGCAAAAATCTTGCAGTGATGTAAGTCACAACCACTAAATTATCAGCCTTATTCAAAAAAGCCACAATGTCTGGCGTCAAGCTTTTAGTCATAGAAAATGTGAGGATTTTGCCTTGTTGTGCCAACTAGTTCTTAATGAAGCGTGTTAGAGCCATAAACAACATTAAGATTTGTTTTTTTTAAGATTCTTCTTTACATTAAGAGTGATTTTGTGTTATTTATATTGTATCACATGACATGGTACGTATGCATAAATAATTTGAAGAATAAGGAAGAAGAAAGTGGTTTGTGCTAGACAGTCTTGTTTTTTACTGCAAAAAATGCTGTTCTTACTTAGAATTTGTCTTGTTTCCAGATAAAATAAGTCAAAATTATGTGAGTTTTTCCTTAAAACAAGCAAAATAATCTGCCAGTGGGGTAAGCAAAATAATCTTCATCCAAACTGAAAACAAGATTATATATCTTATTTTTGGTTTGATATACGATCAAGAAAATGTTTCTTGATTTAAGAATTTTTAGATATTTTGACTAGAAACAAGACAAAAACTCTAAATAAGAACAGCATTTTTTGCAGTGTTGGAGCTTGATTAAGTGTAAATAGTTTAGTAAAAGTAAACCACAAGTTATGGTTTCATGCGTCAAACCCCTGTGGAAATGGAGAAGAACGGAAAATGGTTCAGATCGCCATTAAAATGCATTTAAATGCGTATCAGAGATGTTTCTCTCTTCTGTATTAACAAGACCACCACAGGGAAAGAGGTACGAGAGGTACGTTCGTGTTGCCAGATCTTGCTAGAAAAAACAGCAAACTAAAACAAGCCCATAATAAAGCGACATAAATCTAAATGCTTCATATTGAAAACAGGACCAAAATATTGCGACCCACACCTGTCCACTTTTGTAAGGCTGAACACCGTTGTTATTTTGGCTGCGTGAGATTGTCCAGCTTTGTTGCTGTTGTGCAACCGAAGCACGAGCTGTTAAAGCTCCGCCCTCTTCTCATTTACATTTAAAGGGACACACACAAAAGCGCCGTGTTTTTACCCCCAAAATGGTGCTTCTCCACAGACAGCTCACTGCGACTTCTGACTCCAAATGACGTCACATATAGTCAGCAATGCAAACATCTAGGCTAATATCTGCTGTACTTTGTGAATGATGGCTCCATAAACTTGAGTTGATTTACAAGCCAAGGCCCAAAACACTTATAAGAAGTGGACATGGCAACACTTCAAGAGCGCGAATCAGCCATAAAAAGAATGTCTCCGTCAACCAAATACATTTTTTTGTAAACAAAAGTAGTTTACTAGACAACAAATGAGAATCAAGACACTTCAGCTCAGACTCTTTTGTGTTTCGGCTCTTCTGACATATAAAATAATTATGCCCAACTTTATTGCTGTACAATATTTAACTGGCACAAATCCCAGAGGCTCGTGTCCTGAAGCGCTGCTGGCTTCAGAGGAGTGTTTCCTGCTGGAAGATGGAGATGCTGAGATTGTCTTTGATTTCCTGCAGTGTAGATGTGGAACCAGACGCCATCACAGGGTCGTCCGTCGTCAGCGCACCTCATAAAACCCTAATGAAAGGTGGCAGGGACAAGGCATGTGCTTGTGTGTGTGTGTGTGTGTGTGTGTTTACAACAACAAAGGGGAAATGAAAGCCCACCACATGCCCTCTTTCTCTAATCAAACATAGACAGTGAAAACCAACAAAAATGCACCTCGGAATAATGGAATTAAACATGGGATTTTCTTTTTTAATGTTGTGAATGTTGCATTCATAAAGTTTTGATGAAATACAGATGAGAACAGCATCTGTGTTATCAAATGGGATTCCACAGATCATACCTTAAAACACACGAACATTAAATATTTTGGGGGTTGGGAAGATTTTTTTAAAAAATGTTTTTGAAAGAAATCTCTTACCAACATTGCATTTATTTGATCAAAAATACAGTAAAAATAGTGAAATATTATTATGACTTAAATTAGCTGTTTTCTATGTGAATATATATGAATTTTCAGCATCATTACTCCATTCTTCAGTGTCACATGATCCTTCAGAAATCATTCTAATATGATGATTTGCTGCTCAAGAAACATTTATGATTATCATCAATGTTGAAAACAGTTTTGCTGCTAAATATTTATGTCATACATTTTATTTTTCAGGATCCTTTCATGAATAATAGCATTTATTTGAAATATAGAAACTTTTAGAACATTATAAATGTCATTTTTGATCAATTTAATAAATAATAATGCTGAATAAAAGTATTAATTTCTTTTAAAAAAGTGACCCCAAACTTCTGAATGATAGTATACTGTAAAAAAATATAGTATAGTTGATTATTATTTTCCGGTTTATCCCTGTAATGCTCATTTGAAATTATTTGTATTGTATAAAGCACTATAAAAATAAAGCTGACTTGACTTATTCATAATACATTATAACGTAAACTTATAGCTTGAAATGTAAAAGTTTTTAATAAATGTACAAATAATCTTTAACCAAAATTCATAATACGGTCATTAATGATACATCAGCTTATTGATGAAAATATGTGCTATTACTTTTCTAGGAATTTGTATGATTTTTTGATCTGGAAGATGATAAAAGTGTTATAAATGACAGAACATTGTTCTAGCGAGTTACACATGGACAAACGACACTCACATTTGCTTTGTCATTAGCTCATAAAGTGACTTAATTTCTCACGTCTGACATCTTTCCCAGATCTTATTACCGCACGGAAACTGAATGGAAAAGGTCAAGCATTGCCCGCTGAACGTCCACCCTCTGTGTCTGAGAGCTATGTTTAGAAGTTAACTCGGGGTCACGGTGAGGTCACGACCAGCCAGCCTGTGTTTACCTCTACACCAGCTATTATGCAGGTTTGAAGGGTCAGATCAAGTTACTGCCAAACACTCATTTATCACAGAGCCATGATAAACAGCAGACACCGTACAATACTGGATCTCAAACCATTTCCTGATGCTGGATGAACTTCCTACCTCAGCATACATGTCATTCTGTGTTTAAAAATAAATGATTAAACGTCTGACACCGACAGCCCTGTCAGAACATATTGGGAAATACGTGATATGTGTACTTTTTGTGCACTGAATGAAAAAGGAAAGTCTAATGGTTTAGTTATTGCTGTCCAGTGGCATGCATTTAAATTTCATTAAATCTTGTTTTGGAGAAAATGACCTCTAATGATTCTAAAATATTTTCGACATAATTAGTATATTTATTCAAATAACTAAGACATTGCTAACAGGGCAAGTAAAAATATAAAACATAATATTTAAAGTCACCATGAAATCAAAATGGACTATTCTTATTGTAATTATACATTTTTTTTTTTTTAATTCATTTTCCTTGTAATCTTGAATCAGAATATCTTCCCCTCCCTCTTGCGTCGTCATCTCTTCTCTTCTCTGATGACGAGGGCGGGGCAACCTGTCACTCACATGAAATCCACCAATAGCAAACCACACCCATCCAATCAATTCCCCACAGAAAAAAATCAAGCCCCGCCCTACATTTGTTCTTGTTTGAGAAGCCATTTCACTCGTATAGACGTCACAATGTACACAACTGGTACAAAATGTGCCAATCCCAAGTCATTTTAATCAAATCACTGGACAGGAAATTAGCAAGAATTTCACAAATACTGTAGATAAAGTAACTTGGCATGGAAAAGCCATCCCCAATTCACTGACAGCTTTTTACAGTGTTGTTCCACTCATGTTAATGGCTTCAAACAGTTCATGAGTAGTTGAAAAATGTCTCCCAGTTTAATGCGAGACCAGAGTTACGACGCTCATTGCAAAGGGAGATATTTTCTTTTACAGAATTCTCTGTTTAAGGACTACAATAAACGACTGGTAGGGACTACAATGAGCTTCTTCCCGGGTTGTGACATCACTAACCCTAAAATTTACATAAACCCCGCCCCTGAGAACACTCAACAAAGGGGGTGTGGCCATGTTGGGCTGCTTTAGAGAAGAGGAAGAGTTGTTGTAGTAGAGTGTTGTTGACATGCCGCCATTTTACGCCGGACTACTTCACAAACTTATCGCTGGATTCGCACAAAAGATGAACATGACGGCACATGCTAGTGGATGAGTTGAATCAACTCCACAGCAACTACATAAATTTATCCACTAACCGTTCAGAAATGTCTAAAAGTTGTAACTTCTTCCTGAGTCTCTCCATCAGTGTTTGAACAATGTAAGGCTGAACACCGTCGTCATTTTGGCTGCGTGAGATTCTCCAGCTTTGTTGTTGTTGAGCAACCGAAGCGCGAGCTGTTAAAGCTCCGCCCTCTTCTGGAAAGGGGGGCGGGAGCAGCAGCTCATTTGCATTTAAAGGGACACACAAAAACGGCGTGTTTTTACCCCCAAAACAACCCCCCAAAATGGTGCTTCTCCACAGACTCCAAATGACGTCACATATAGTCAGCAATGCAAATATCTAGGCTAATATCTGCTGTACTTTGGGAATGATGGCTGTCCGAGACACATTCCTAAAGTCTGAGGTGTTAGAAAGGGTAAAGGTAATCTTTTACTGGTCTCACGGCTCTGTAAGCCTTAAAAGTACCGTACAACAGCCAGACTGCTTTGACTTTTATGAGGGTGCGATGAATGGTTCGGGTCTCGCAACGTAAACACAGACTTCCCTGAGAGACTGTAATGTTTACATGTAACAAGTCAGCTCTACTCCTGCCCTTTGAATGAGGCTGAGACTTTGATTCATCATGCAAGAATCCCTGTTCATAAAGAGCCGTGTGGATATTAGATGATTCTTCAGTGCTTTGTAAAGAGGAAAACGAATGAAACTGTGGCAGACGAGTATTTCTGGCAAGGCAAACTGTTTTTTTCTCTCTTTTTACAGGATAATGGGAAGATTTACACACTTGCTTTTTGTCCAAAATGCTCACTGCAGCATGACCTGACAAAATGCATTCAGCTCCAGTGCTAAAGGACAGAGAAAGCGAGAGATAGTGTAAATGGGGTGGGAAACAAGAGCCAATCACGTCTCTGGGAGGGAGAGGGACTTTTTTTAGGCCAAGCTGCTGCGTTTACGCGAACAGAAAGTGCCACACACACACACACAAACACACACTATGTAAGACTATGTACACTAATATTGAAATCAACACTACTCAGATTTTCTGGAAGCATGTCAATGGCTTTACAACTGTACAGTTCACATAAGCAAACTCTACTGATCTCTACTGATCCTCCAGCCAGCTGTCTTTCTGTGTTAAACTATCTGCTCTGTATTCCTACAGGAACCAAGTGTGTTTAAATATTCGTGGTTTCACGCTGTATTGATACGAATGATCTCTCTACCTCACTGTCAGTTGTTCGAGCATATATTTGAGTGTGTGCAGAACTACTGAAGCCAATTTCCACCTCAGAGTGAAAAAAAAATAAAAAGACATTATCTCACAATATGCATTTATATCTTGCAATTGCATGTTTACAGTGTAATACAGTGTTCCCAAAAAGTATTTAGATACTTTAAGACACTCAAAGGTCATTCACACAGAATGTTTTTGTGTTTAAAGAGTCCATATGCTGCTATTTTAAAAGGTCAATGTTTTGTTTATTGTAAAAAGCAATATTTTTCACGTACTGTACATTATTGCAGCACCTCTATTCCCAGTCTGCCTGAAACGCTCTGATTGAGATCCGGTTTCAACAAAGCCCCTCCTTCTGGAAAGCCCAGTGCGCTCTGATTGGCCAGTTGACCCACTGGGTTGTTGTGATTGGCACATTTTCTCTTTGTTTGCGCTAAAAAAAAAAAAAAAAAGTGCATCGTATGGTTATATAGCGCACTTGAGCCGACAGCGCCAACTCGTGGTTGAAGTAGTTGACTACCTCCCGAGTCCATGCAAGCTCTAGTTTACAATTGCTTTAGGAGCCTTGGAAGATTAAGCTCAATATTATGGTAAGAAGCGTTACATTTCAGTCACACGCTTGAGGTGTTTGGCCAATCACAGCACACTGGGTCAGCTGGCCAATCAGAGCACTCTGGGATTCCGGAAGGAGGAGCTTTGTAGAAACCAGAACTCAGTTCTCAGTCAAATGGGAGGGATGCGTTTTTTAAAAGCTGAACTTTTAACTTGAACGTCACATTTGAAAAGATGCCCGTCTAGCACACGGAAAAATCAATGGAAAAGCAGCACTATGGGATGCAAAAATGCGATCTTTGTAATCAGCCATCAGATTTCAAACTTGGAAACTAGTTGCAGGTATGACGTCACACAAAATTGAGATGTACACGATTAATCAACAACACGCACTGAAAAGCTTAAAGGAGTCAAAAAAAACAAACACCAAAACTAATTTTAGTATTGCAGAGCATTGCGTTTCTTCCTCAACTTTGCTTGGAAATTCCTTTTTAACACTTAGACACATGCAAAACGTTAGGGTTTTAGCCATTTGCTTTGTTACACGTCATCTTCTGAGCATCATGCAATGAAATTACTTATGGTTGCAAGTCAGAGATGGCAAATAGATATATCCCACATCCAACCTGTGAGTGCGAATGAGGGTTTGATATTGCATGTTGCTCAGATGACTTTCTCCAGCTTGATTTGTAGCCCTACTATAGTCTCCAGGTGTAAGGTTTCTGCTCTGGTTCCATACTTGACTGGGGCTGATCTTATAACCTAATTCTGGCTTTTTCCCAATTATATACACCCAGACTCCAATAACATACGACCATACACAAGCCAACTCTCTTTAATTTTACAATGTGTAACTCATTTTTATAGCATCCCCCCCAACCCCAGCCCACACATGCACCTTATCAGATTACACCGTAATCACTAAACCCACATTTATATTCACAATTAAATCGCACACAAACTCTTGTGCTGACATAAGCACACACACACATACCCTCATATATATATATATATATATATATATATATATCAAAATCTGCTAAGGGGTTATAATGGAACAACAGTTTTAAAAGGTTATTTTTCACTATTATTTACAACAGGATCTGCATTTTCATGGGTTTAAATAAAAGATTTTTGTTATAAGAGACAATAAAAACAACTTTGTGCATCAAAGCCTCGATTTTAAAAAGTAAATGAATTTGTGTCAGCTGAATGTAACATTTTTGGTAAGCCAAACATGTCAGTCTCATTTATTTAAGCCACAAAATAAACTTCATTCCATAATGAACTACGTGAAAAGCATTTCAAACATCTCCAGTAATTACCCAAAAATCAAAAAGTTCACTTCTCACGTCTGACTGGCTGTCGGTTGGATTATTAGAATTAAAAACATTGATATACACACTCATGGTCATCAATCACTTCACTGAATACTTGCCGGCTAAGAAATAAATAATTAGCTTACGATCCATCTGTTTTGAGTATCACAACATCGATGTCTGTCAAAAAAATAATGTGCACAATGCACTGTAGAATTCAGTGTTGGGGTAACGCATTACAAGTAACTTGAGTTACGTAATCAGATTACTTTTTCAAGTAATCTGATTACAAAATATCTAAGTTACTTTTTCACATTTATTGACTGACAGCTCTCCTTTCCACATGCTGAGAGAAATAAAGTGCAGAGGCGTTGTGTGAACATGATGGTTATTGTAGTTCTAGACTAAATGTGAACATGCATTTACTCATCTCACTTGCACGAAAACATTCAGTATTCCTCAAAATGAACAAAAACTGTTTAATGCAATCTCAGAACTTTACGCAAACCTGTAATAATTAACTATATTAAATTACAAGTATACTTTATGTATTTAATCTCACTTTATTAACCAATGTCTTTGCTGCTGACCTTCATTCACTAATAAACAAAAATTACCTGTTTTGAACTCCCATCTCCTGTATCCTTTTCTTCTTTAATCCAGAAAGCAAGCACAGCTGAAAGGTTAAAACATATATAAAGTAAATAAGTAACGCAATTAGTTACTTTTTTTAGGGAGTAACACAATATTGTAATGCATTACTTTTCAAAGTAACTTTTGAACTCTGTACTCAATACTCTGCTTCTCTGCTTTACGAGAAGCAGAGGTCCAGCGACGATGTTTTGACTACATCATCGCTTTTTCAAAAAGAGGGAGAAAATGGCAGCTTGAGCAGCTTCAACATGCTGTCCGTCAGAGACGGTAACATACATAATACATAACACACATTATTCTGAAATTTGTTCACTGAAACTGAATCGGAATGACCAGGGAACGGAGTGAAATACTTCACACTGCATGATAAACAGAATAAATGCCAGTCCAACTGAAAAGCGTCGCTGGGTTGGTGAACATTGTTCAACATGTGTTGGTTTTGACAGACACATTCTGATTTGAATATTTTCAATAATTTTCCATTCTTGACTGATTTTTTTTTTTTTTCTCCATAATTTTGGCAGTGTAAAATCAGTGATCTTGAGATTAATCAGTCGTCCAGTTTGACTCTCATATGCTGATGCAATATATATTATAAACTAAAAAGGTGATTTTTATAAAATGTAGTTTGATCTTCTCAGTTGTTTAAAAGATTAAAGGCAATTATCAAACTTTGACAAAAATGTTTCATTTTCCAATAAAATGAGATACATTTTTACATGATTTGTTACATTTAATTACCCCTTAGCAGATTTGGACTACATGTGTGGCCAAAAGTGATGTCTGGCCTTGGAGAATTGACATCTTCACCCTTTATTAAAATATTATTAAATAATTGTTAAAGATTTTGTGAGCATACTGCGTAGTTGTGCTCGTTTTATTTGTGATAATAATGCAGTGAAATATGACAAATTGTGCGCCATAATATTTGTCCAGGCTGTCATACAAAGAAATTATGAACACAAGAGAGAACCAACAAAAATGTTGTAGTCAATGTATGCTTTTTCCTGTGAGATCATATAGATGTGTGTTTCAAGACAGAACAAAAAAAGATAAAGACAAAAGATTTCCAGCAATTTTCTAATATAAATTTAGCTTTCAATCTCCCTCTGCCCCACCTGGTAATGCTTTTTTTATGGCAGCCTTATAAACTCGCAAGGATGGGAGAAAGTTGATGATGTGCTGTGAAAAGCAAGGCTAAAAGAGTGAATTTAAGGGCGCTAGGTGAGGTTTTGTGAGGCAGAGGATTTAATGTGCTATTTCAGATAAACCATGAGTGACAAAGACAGACAAGCACTTAGCGGCAAAAGCCACCAAACAACATTTTATAGCAAAGCCGCGGATTAGACATGGATTAAATTAAATAACAGAGTTTTGATGAAGCGTCTTTATTTAAATAGCTCATGGTTATTCATAAAACAATTACTACATACGGAACCTTAAAAGCCACACTGACAAAACACCAAAGCAGAGCTAACATCGCAACAGATTATAGAACAGCATTTGTCGTCCGCGTCTTGGGAATGCAAATCAAGATAAAGACCCGGCATGAGAAAAGGCAGGGGGAAACTCAGAGGAGGAGAAAGAGTCAGAGGGAAGACATGTCAAATCATTGGCAGCGTTTGTTGTTCATTTCAAGCCCATCGCGAGGAATCGAGTTGGTCAGAATCCCTTTGATGAAGTGAGAGCTACGGCGCCTCGATTTATTTGATGCTGCTTTGATTCGGCCCCTCTTTTATCCAGGAACATATTCTGAATCTTTAGAAGAGCTGCAGAAAATCAGAAGGGATGATGAGAGGTGAAGGAAAGAGGCTATACATAATCCATAACGAAAATGTTCAACTTCATTTTTTATGCAGTAGGGTTTTTTTAGCGTACCGTTTTATCAATACTGCATTTTCAGGATGGATGGATACATAAGGTTAATCTGTTAGGGAAGCTACTTTAACATGCAGTAAACAATCACACACTTAATTAAAACGAGTCTAAATCTGCATTCAGGAAAGCAGCTCTTGAGGTGGTTTCCGTTCGCGTAACGGGCTTTGTTGTTTGTGTGACACTGGAGTGGACTGGCGTTTAGAGTGAAGTGAAGTGAAGGAGTTCAGGGTCAATCCTACTTGAGCACGGTGATCCCACGACATAAACAAGCAGCGAACAACAAGAACTGAGGGCCACTGCAACCCATAAACCCACACTTGCACGGACAGGTGCTCAAGTGAAAAAATGGCACCCTTTCATAATTATGTAATAAAATGAAGTTACACTAATTAACACTATACACGATATGGCTATATGAAATCAGTATCAACAAAACCCATCTCACCATTATCAAAATCCATTTACACTGCAATTACAATTGCCTAAATAATGTTATGAGATTAATGTTCTAAATATAACATTTTGAAAATAGAAATATGAAATGTTGGGAAAAATTAAATGATACTATTATAGATGAAACTAAAACTGCCAGTAGGTGGCAGCAAGTCTTAGAGCCCTATCATACACCGACGCAAGTGTTTTTTGCTAGTTTCAGCCAGACGCAGTTATCATCATGTCCGGCGCCACGTTGTTTAAATAGCAAATGCACTCGCACCCATCTGTTCGCCCATGGGCGTGCTGGTCTGAAAACGAGGTTCGGGTGCATTGTTGGCGCATTGCTATTTTGAGGCAACTGAAAACGATTGTGCCATTGACCAACAAAAACCTGCTCTAAAGTCAATGGCGCCGTATTTATTTATTTCCTGTTATTTAAAGAGTGCGTTAGTAATATGTGCCTATAGGTGGGTGAACCACGCGCACACACAGGGACATTTTTAAATATTAAAAAATTAAAGGATTCCTCGCTAGAGAAGCGTTCAGTCTTTCCGCTTGCAAATTCCACCATGTAAATACTGAATCCGCCATTGGTGCGAGCGCAACTGGCTTTTAAAGGGAATGGGAGATAAGACTCTGATTGGTTTATTGCACGTTACACCCATGACTCAGAGAGACTAGGTACAACAGACTATTTTTTCCCCTCGTTAAACTAGCAAGAGCATTCGGACACTCTATAAGTGCACCTGCGCCATGCACTTCAGACCACGAGCTTAGATCGTTAAAGGTGCCCTAGATTGTAAAATTTACCTTGGCATAGTTGATTATATAGAGTTATGTACATGGAAATGACCTACAGTTAGTCTCAAACACCATTGCTTCCACCTTTTTATGTAAATCTCGTTCGTGCAAAAGACAACTGAAAAACAGGCGAATCTCAACATAACACCGACTGTGATGCAACAGTCGGGATCATTAATATGTACGTCCCCAACTTTTGCATATAGCAGCCCATGTTCTAGACATTAGACAAGCCAGTATTAACGTCTGGAGCTGCACAGCCGAATCATCAGAAGTTATGCAGCAAGCAAGGACAACAGCGGAAATGGCAGATGGATCGATAATAACTGTTCATGATTTCGTTAGCATGTTGCTAATGTACTGTTAAATGCGGTTAGAGTTAACACTGTTTCTTACTGTATTCACGGAGATCAGAGCCATGTCGTTATTTTCATTTTTAATCGCTTGCAGTCTGTATAATTCATAAACGCATCTTCATTTTTTATAAATCTCTCCAACAGTGTAGCATTAGCCACGTTAGCCACGCAGCATTATCAAACGTAAACATCCACAAAATACATGCCATACTTACGTGATCTGATATGCTGCATCACGAGGATCCATTTTTAGAGTTTTATTAGCTGTGTGAACTTATTCTATTGTTTATGCAATGTTTATTTGGAGCCGTGAGCCTGGGGGCGGGGAGCACGGGCATTTAAAGGTGTACACGCACTGAATCTGCGCATTTTTAATCACACCCCAAAACAGGCAGTTAAAACATGGTATAATAAAAAATCTATGGGGTATTTTGAGCTGAAACTTCACAGACACATTCCGGGGACACCTTAGACTTATATTACATCTTGTGAAATAGTAGAATAAATGACATAAAAGTGAATCATTTAAAGTGAATAATCAATTAAGTGATTCGTTCAAACCTGCTGAGTCATTGAATCATTGACTCACCTGATTCATTCAAAAACGAAACACCACTGTAGCTGCGTCCCAATTCAGAGGCACCTTTAAATGTGGCCTGAAATGTATCCTTAATTTCCCGGGCAATGAAGGATCCTCCACAGCCTAGCCTCCCCCAGAATTCATTGTGCACCAGGGACGAACAGAATTACGCTTTCAAATGAAGGATGCCGCTTTTGAATTGGGACACATTTCTGCTTTGTTGGGAACTATTTTGATGGCAAAATAGAGCAAACACTGACAACGCTGCTCTTGCTTGTATGATACTGCTTAACTTAACTCAATGTTATGCAAAACAAAACACAAACTCATTCAGAGGCAATTCATATTTTGAATTGTGGGTTATTTATATTAATTTTGATGGCATTTCAGACCTTGCACAACAGTACTTTACCTCAATGTCAGACTAGCTTGCGTCTTGTTAAGCTGGAGCTTAATTGGAAAGTTTTAAATCTTAAAAAAAGTTTTATACATTTGACCCTGAATAATGAATCCGGCCAATCAGCATTTAGTCAGCTGAGGTGAGTTAAGGGGGGTTTGTAAAGTTTAATATCACAGCTGCATTTCAGACTGCAAATAAACACTCCTGCTATAACTCAAAACAGCATAACAGCCTTTCAGCAAGTGAAAATGACCCGTTTAAATGCAATCCTTGTTTTTAATTAAACATCCATTTAGAACAGACCATTGTTTTTCTGTATACAGTAGGTTTTCCAACAGCCGAATGATTTAAGGCCTCAGTCGCTGCATGGGAAATGGAAGTAAACTTTGGGCTACGGCTAATGCGGAGCAAAGAATAAAAGATTAATGTTGTCATTACTTTTGAGCTTTGGCTCATTAGCCCTTCGACGCTGATGCATGTAATCCAGTATAGTGCTAATTAAGTCACAATTATTTTGATTGCTTGTTTTTAATTAGTCAGATGAAACAAAGCTAGTCCAAAGTAGTCTGCTGTCTGAATCAGTATTGGGCCATGAATCAATTCTGTGACGGTCTTTCTCTTGTTTGCTAGACTGACCACACTCTACAAACTTAAACTATATGATGTACTCAAGTTATTTACAGAAACATTTAAAAGCATCAAGTGCAAATAGCCCACCTTGTTGGCAGAGGGTATTTACACTAACTCCGCCCACCGCTGTCTGGTTAAGCCAGACAAAATTACAAAAGAAGCCATGTGGCCGGTATCGTTAGTTTTTGACGTGACCAACCAGAGTTCGAATCCGCCTTTTACCAAGCTCCTTTTGTTATTATTGCATATCATAGTTATTTATTATTGTGATATTTACAAAGCCACTGTATTGTTTTTAGATGACTGTGGCAGGAGAGTGAGAGAGAGAGAGAGATGTTGAGATATGAGAAAAAGAGAGGGAATGTTTGGATGAAACAGCCACAAGCCAGAACGGGGGGATGGTCACATGTCGGAAAGCCCTCATGGGGCGGCCATCTTGAGAGAGCGTGTTTGGATGTCCCTTATTGAAGAGATGCAGGCACACATGTGTGCTTCTGATAAGAGCAAGAGAGAGCAAGAGACTAGGAAGGAGCGAATTTCACGGTTGAGCTCTCTATCTCCACATCACTTTGCCACAGCTGTTATCCTCTCATAGAGTCGTCTGTCATGTGCCACAGCAGCCTGTGAGAGATGGTGATGTTATGAGCTCCTGTTGGCATCGGACGCACTGGTCAGCGGAGGATTATGGGCCGGGGAGTCGAGCTGAGGGGCTCGCAAGGTGCTGCAAATGTACACTTGATATACACTGGAAAAACAGGTTCAGTGTGGTTCAATACAGAACTCTAGGGTTCTTGACTCATGCCAGAAAGGCATACTTTAAATGTTTAATAGGTTACTTTGATTTCTTTCTAGTGATAAAGTATGTTTACAAGCTGATTAAATCATGCAATTTAGTAAAAAAAAATTAAAATAAAAAATGAATGACAAAATTAATTAGTTAAAACGAAACGCATAAAATGATCCCATAATTGGAACTCCTAAAAGGTTCTAAGCGCCTGATGGAACACTTTGCAGTTCTATACGTGAAATTCCATTACAAATTATAATAACATGATCTATAATCACAAATTTGCTTAAATACGATTAGTAATAGAAGTAGTGTGTAATCGTACGTTTACTCTTTATTTAAAAAAAATGAATTTATTTTAATTTATTTAAATATTTATAAACATTACATTATTTTAATATTTATTTGTAAATTATTTAAACTATTCTAAATTTAATTATTGTTTAAAAAAAATGATTTTCAAGTCTTTTTAAACCCACTGTTAATTGACAAACAGTGCTTGAATGCATCCCATTAATATAATTTTAAAAATGCATACAAATGCATACAGTAAAGTTACACACACACACACACACACATTAACTTAATGCATTAAGGGCAGGTTATCCTGTGTTCGAATCCCGGTTTATTTTTTTATTTTTTATTTTCATTTATTTATTTATTTTTACTCTTTTTTCAAAAAGCTTTAAAGCAAAAAATAGATATTGTATGTCTATCAAAGAACCGTGATGTAATACTGGTGTTTCAATGTGCAAAGAAAAGTTATTTTTTATTAAAAGGTATTAAAATGTTCTTTACACTAAGACAAATAATAAAATAAATTTTTAGAACAGATCACTGACATTTTCTTTGGGGAAAACCACCTTTTCCAGTCTTTATTTGTCAGAGTTACACATTAATACCTGAATTTCAAGACCATGAAAAAAAGAAGAAAAAAAAACACTTTCTTCCGCAATAAATCTGGCCGTGTACATCAGGTGTGTGTTGGTGTTACTCCACGAGCTCCTGCTGTCACTGAACACACGCCTTTCTGGCAAACCACCGCTCTCTGTTCCTCCCTGCGATGGGATGGTCAGTCAAACCACCTGTAGCGACCTGAAATCACTGTCCACTGTCAACCGTCCACTTTCCCTTCAAGCGATTCACACAAACAGTCAGCAGTAATTGTCCCCGACTGTGTGAATCACACTCAAATCACCACCTGTCCCTGAAAACAGCGCCACATTAACCAGCGAGTGCATTTGTAAAGGGTTGGAAGGGATCGTAAACGTGAAGGATCACGTCACAGTGTTTGTCCAGAAACTAGCAATTTTCAGAGACCTTCAAAATAGCTCTTAGCCAGTAAACTGTGACTTGAAGGTGACTGTGCTGGTCAGATGTGCTAAAAATGGTGTGTGTGTGTGTGTGTGTGTGTTTAAAAGCAGGGCTAAAGCTGAAGAGTCTCTCACAAATGTACTGATGTGAATATGAGAGCATCATGTAATCAGATTAGCTGACTTACGTAATGTGTTTCTGAGACCCTTTAATTTTCACTTCTCTCTCTCTCTAATTCATCTCTCCATCTCTTTCAACCGTCAACAGGTTCAGACCTAATTGGCATGACTGATTCACAGACACTACTGTTCAAAAGTCTGGGGTCAGTACTTTTCTTTTGGAAGAAATTAATTCTTTTATTCAGCAAGAATGCATTAAATTGATCAAAAGTGACATTAAAGACACTTATAATGTGGCAAATTTGTTCTTTTTTTTAAATAAATGCTGTTTTCCCCCCCTTTCTGTTTGATAATAATTGATGATAAAACATTGATAATAATCATAAATGTTTGTTGAGCATCAAATCATCATATCAGAATGATTTCTGAAGGATCATGTGACACTGAAGACTGGAGTAATGATGCTGAAAATTCAGATTTGATCACTGGATATAAATTACATTTTATTATATATTCACATATAAAACAGCTATTTTAAATTGTAATAATATTTCACAATTTTTAATGTATTTTTGATCAAAAAAATGCAGCCTTGGTGTGTATATATATATATATATATATATATATATATATATATATGGCAGCATAATTCTAAGCGTACAGAGAAAGAGAATCATAATTATATTTATTCAGTTTTAAGTAACATAGAAACACGCGATTTTCACTAAATGTTTCTCTTGCATTTTGAAATTTATGAAGGAAAAATGTGCCTGAGTTTCAGTTCCACCCTGCGGTGACTGTAAATTCATTCTTCTACTCATGTCCGTTTCTTCTGTGGCTAGACTGTGGTGAATCTGTCACACATTCGGTAAAACATTAATCACGTGAATTACTCTGTATTTGAGTTCACAGCACGTTTATACGTGCGAGTCCGAGTGTGTGAGATAAGAGAAACAAAAAGAGCATCATATTAATGAAAAGAAATCTCTTTAGATTAGATGCATTCGCACGCAGTATGTGATAATCTGTCCAATTCCTCAGAAACCTTGTTAATTCTTTAGAGAGTGTGAATCTAATGAGACACACACACACACACACACTGCAGTCGCTCCCTAAAGACTGTGAGAATGGAGCAGAAATTAGAGCAAATCATTCAGAGAGGGAATTCATAGATCTGGATAAATGACCGAATTTTCATAACTATATTTAATTCTTCATGCTCATTTCTGCCCGTGTTTACATTTAGATCACCTTTGCATCATTTAACTTTAATGACTCTGTTACATGTAACCTTTAGCAAATCTCAAAATCAATATCCATTTTCATCCTGAACATTATAATGTTATTGTGCCTACATTCACTTGGCATTTAAACAAATTTATATAAAAGGCACTTAACACAAAAACATGCAATGCAAAAAGCATGCGAATATTAATATATTCAGAAAACAAAAACTAAAATAAGCAAGCAAAAGCTCACCTAAAAACAACAAAAAACAAAAGCATCTTAATTTGAGATTTAAAAGTGGTGCATGACCAGCAGCACAGTTCATCTTTGGCGTAGAATAACCCGTTTTATATTTACTATATGTCCTAGCATTTACCTGCTTCACTTCTAAATGAATCACACACACAAATCAGGTAAAATGAAAGTAAAATTAATTCAATCCACCCACTCATGAAGCATCGTCTGCCACAGATACACAGATGAGAGGATTTCAGTCTTGTTACGAAAAGAACTATTATGTAAATCCAAAGCAATTACAGTTTTTCTCTATCAAAATTGCAATAATACGACACATTATGCGGTTGTGATTGTCAGGGCGCTTCAGGTGACTCTATAATGCCACATTCAGCCGCTGACATTTAATTGCATGGGAACGTCGGTGAGAGGAGTTGCCGAGCTCTTCATTAAACAGTGCTTCGTTCTGAGAGAACGGATAAAGATGAATTAAAGGACAAAAACACGGATGACAGACAGATAGAGAGAGGGAGATGACAAAGAGAGACGGCGGGACGAGAGAGTGAGAAGGGAATCGTGAGGAACGATGGAGAACCAGTGTGTATTCTTCTCAAATCAAGGAGCATCGGGGCAAATCAGAGAGAGAGAGAGAGAGAGAGTAATAAAGGTGTGTGTGTGTGTCTCTTCTGAGTTGAGTGTGTGTGGCTTTTGTATGTGAAATCCCAAGAATCCTTGAGGTTTGACTTTGAACTAGTAGTATTGTTGAAGTCTGTGAATGTGTGTGCAGAGGTTTTGCATTTACTTATTTCACAATACAGTCATTTCACCCTCTTACATGCCAGACTTGAACCTGTGTCATCAATATGAGAACCATGACTCAACATGTCTGAGCGATTCGCTGCACTGGCATTTTTGGTTTTATATTATATTATATTATATATATATATATATATATACATATATATATATATATATGTGTGTGTGTGTGTGTGTGTATATATGTGTGTGTGTATATTATATATATATATACACACACACACACACACACACACATATATATACACATATATACACATATATATATATATATATATATATATATATATATATACACATACACACATATATATATATATATATTATATATATATACATATACACACACACATATATACATACACACACATATATTATATTATATGCATATAGTATATATAAAAACATTTAATAAAAATAATATATATAACATATTTTACAGTATATATATATATATATAAATAAATAAAACACACATATACATATATACACATACATATACACACATATACATACACACACATACACACACAAATATATTATATTATATACATATTTTACATATATACATACATATTACATTTAATAAAATAATATATACATAATATATTATTAAATATATTTTACAGTATATATATATATATATATATATATATATATATATATATACACATACACACACACACACAAATATATACATATATGTATATAATTAAATAAAAATAATATATAGAATATATTATTAAATATATTTTACAGTATATATATATATATTCACACACACAAATATTTAATAAAATGTCTGTGTAGAGCTGCTCTTTATATATATATATATATATATATATATATATATATATATATATATATATATATATATATATATGAATTAAATATATTTTTACAACGTATATGTAATACACACACAAATATTAGATATACATTGTGAATATAATATAACACATATTTATTAAAAATAATTAAATATATTAATAAATATATATGTGTTTATATACATACATACATACATGCATACATGACACAGGTTCAAATAAGAGTTTTTTAAACCACATTTATTCCATGTATAAAACCTTATATTGATTTCTTATAGTTAAGTTGATCCATGTCCAGATTTCTCAGTTTGTAATCACTTTCACTTGAATGTGTGACATTATGAATCTGGTGTGACGAAGCGTTTATTCCCACGTCTGATGATCAGGAAACGATGGAATGAAGCGCTCTGCACTATCACGATCATCTCAGACTGACAAAATAACACCAAAATTAATATGACACAATCCCCCGACAATCCCTCCCTCGCTCCGCAGCACTAAGTGTTTTAGATCCTGACAGTGATGTCATCGCTTAAGCCACTTGAAAGCCGACTGTTTATGTGCATATCTGAGGAAATGAGACCCCCGTGTTGTAAAACCTCAAGAAAGGCCCATCAGATCCTAGAGTCCCAGACTTTACATAGATGTGCTATGTACAGTCTGAGAGAGCGAGAGAAAAACATGCACGAACAGCAGGATTTCGTTTGGGTTTCCCTAATGCGTTTCCTGTTCTCCGGGTCGCAGACGTTCTTCTGGAGCGGCCGGTTCTCTTACTGCGTAATTTGGTGCTAATGGCCAAGTGTCTTTTTATAGGCGGCTACAAACAGCCACTCGAATTTTACTACACACAATTGTGTGTGTCTTATGAGCGCTAATGACGAATGCTGACCTTTGACCAGTTTAGTTTGATCCAGATTAAAAATGAAAACTGACCCTAGACGAACGTTCATTAGCAAAATGCATCTAGTGTTTATCATTTCAGTGACACAGCCACATCTATTTGTGTGCTACAGACATTTATTGTGCTGAATAACTGTAACAAGATCTAAGTTTAATCTCTACATGACATTGATGTCAAATTCAGAAGAAAAAAACTGAAAAATACTATTTAAAAAGGACCAGTGATTGTGTAACACCTCAGTTGAGATGGTGCAGATTATAAGTTCAGCTATTAAATATATTAAATTCTGTGCAGCGACCCGCGACATCGCTCTAGAAATATATAATACTGTACTAGGAACACAAGTACAACTTATGCAATAAGAGCTATTTGTTTATTTCTATTTTTTTTTTTTTTTTATTGTATTGCAGTTCTCATAATTACCAAATGATTTGAACAGGTATTTTTTAATGAAAAGAAACGCTGTTTTTAACGTTTATTTTACCCACAAAAGAATATGACTGGGTGCTTTAAAGTGATTTAATATTATATATATATATATATCTAACTATCTCACACACACACACAAATGGGTCAATGACGTGACGGGTCATTTTTTTGTCCAAAGGCCTTAATAATAATAATAAAAAACAAAGATATGACATCCAAAGTATGTAAGGTAGTGCAACTAGACCTCTTTTATTGAATCCTAAAGGTTTTAATTATATTTCATTACATATAAAGGTATTTTAAAGATTTTGAAGTGTCAAAAGGTCATTCGGTCATTTCATTTGTGATTAAAATATCTTAAAATGTAATATATTTTTTTTATTATTATTATTCTGGCATGATTTTATAACATCATATATCAACATAGTGCAAAATGGTGTTAAAATTATGTGTAGAAGTCGTTGCTTTGTTATGAGAAAATGTCCAGAAAAATGAATTTCATTGATGTCATTCGGGGTAACCAAATTAAAGGGACCATTTTGGATCAAGTCATGTGGTCAATATCATGTGACAGGATGTGACATCATTCAGACATCTGCAAAGGACCACATGGTCGTGAAGCAAAGTAACAAACTCTCTTTTAACTATTTGAAAAATGTCACCTGTTCATACGCATGTCCTGAAACATCACGTCATTCGGTACAACCGCTATAAACCATGGAAAATGTTGTTATATTTTAAAAACTTGTACTGAATATAAAATGTTTAACTGTCATTTTGCTAAATATCAGCCTGTTAGCATTGTTTGAAAATATTGTCATTTAATATAACCAAAAGTGTCATTTAAATTTTTGGTTAAACCGAATGACTTTTTTTGGTGACAATTTTTGTCCATCTTGTAAAAAAAAAAAAAAAAAAAAAACGACAAAAGCAGTGTTAATTGATTATTAAAAAAACCACAATCTCATTATTAGCACTTAATAAAACTTCAAAATTAATTATAAATAATATATATATATATATATATATATAGCTTGTTGCATTGAGGTGCAAGTACACTATTGATATTGCATTTTTATTTTAATATAATGCACAAATATTAATACTCATCTGCCTTTGAGGTAATAAAAAAATTCTGATTCATCTGGAGTAAAAGGCTGATATCTGATGCTCACAAACAGGTTCAATATTACAGACTCAAAGGCATCAATAACATCCAACGACGTTCTTCAAAAGCAATGTGCGATATCAGCATGAGACGTCTAAGGTGTTGATGCATTTTTTTTTTATTATGCTCAAAGGTGCGAGCAGCTTTCCTGAAGAAAGCCATGGAAAATACAAAGCAACCTGGAGCGCTATTCACTGCAGCGGTGAGGAACAAGATTGAGGAGATACTGACGCTCTCTGAGGATTCCTGAAGACGACAGGGTTTTCTCACTTCTTTCAAAACAACTTCCATCGCCTTGGATATTATGTACTGCATATCAATTTAATGTGTGGAAAGAAGGGGCTTTTGAGAAAAATCACCTTGATACACAAAATCCGTGGCTACATACGGGCATCATAATACAAACGAGAATGTAATTTCTTTTTATAAATAAGTTAAAATGCATTAAAAAACGTGTCTGAAAATATAATGCATTATACCTTCTAAAGGTGTTCAATGAATAGATAAGAATTAGAACTGTGGTTACAATTATTCATGAAACCATTCAATGCATTAAAAAGGCATAATTAATGCATTAAAAATACTATATAAAAGGGTTACCTTTACTTCCTATTCATTTTATTTTTGATGAAACTGACAGGTATTATTGCTGTTGGCTTTGTGAACTATAACAAGACTCATTTGCAATATTTGTTTAATCCATACAGGAAGTGGAAAAAGCTTCAGTGCTGCGCCTGAGATGATCTCATCAACGGCTGACTTCAACCCAAAGCTGTGAAACACGCTTACAACATCCCATTCTTCAAACTGTTCAGTGTGACTGTACACACATCGGGAACGTGTCTGCACTTGTTAGAATGTGTAAATGAGACATTCCTAAACGTTGATTAGACGTCGTCATCTATTGCACTTACAATGAATGGAGAGGAGCAGACAGTTCACAAAGAGAGAAGCTGATTGGATGAGGTTCAAATTAAAGTCCAAGCACGTCAAAAACAGCTCATTTGTTTAGATAGTGAAGAAAATCAAAAAGTAGAGACAGATAAGCAAATCCATCCTCAGAGTTTTCAGGGTCATCTGAAGGAAAGGTTCAGGAGGACTAGAAGCCCCGAGGGCATTTCAACCACTCGAAAAATAGATTTCACATTTAAGGATTACTTCACGACTTTTCATAACCTTATGAGAACTGACTGTGAACGCAATTTCAACTTGATAACACGCATCAAACTTCCTGCATAAAAATTGTTACATTACTTTTGTTTGGAATCTCAGGCACAAAATATGAATAAATGCAATACATTTTTACGTGTTGAGATTTTCTGATTGTCCTACGCACTGCAGAATTATTCCTGCCAGTTATTTACATACATTAATATTATTGTTTTTTATTCTACAGTGTTCTACAAATGTGAACATAAAAAATACATTTTTAACAATTCCATTAATAATAAAAACATTTACGTGTAACCGATGGCAATATAATTTCTACACCTGTTACATATGCATTTATAATTTCTATGCATTTATAATTTCTACACCTGTTACATATGCATTTATAATTTCTATGCATTTATAATTTCTATGCATTTATAATTTCTACACCTGTTACATATGCATTTATAATTTCTATGCATTTATAATTTATTTGCATTTATAATTTCTACACCTGTTACATATGCATTTATAATTTCTATGCATTTATAATTTATTTGCATTTATAATTTCTACACCTGTTACATATGCATTTATAATTTCTATGCATTTATAATTTCTATACCTGTTACATATTGTCACATGTCTGTCTGTTTTAGCACCTTGTTCTGTTTGTCACATGTTCTTTGTTCTTAGTTTCCCGCCACTTGTTTGTTCCCTTGGTTACTGATTAATTAGTGTCTTCAGTTCAGGTGTGTCTAGTTAGTTTCTCCCTTTGTTCATTGTAGATATACCTTCAGTTTGAGTTAGCTCCTTGTCCTGTCACTGTTGTTTTTGGATGTGTTACCTGCCTTTTGATGTATCATTAAACATTTTTTGGAAACTTGCTCTCCTGTCTTCTTCCTCCTATGGTCACATACCGTGACAGATGACAGGACCACAACAAAACACCACCATCCTGGCTGAGGACCGCCTTTGAGGTTTGAGGCAGAGTGGTCGTCCGTTGAAGAGGTATGGGGAGGAGTTTTCTGAGCTCCGGCACTTCCCCACATCCTCAGTTCAGGGATCCTGATGGCCGCCACTCCCGAGCCTCGTCGCAAGATGGCCGCCACCAGTCCAGGGTCTCGTCGCAAGATGGCCGCCGCCAGTCCAGGGTCTCGTCGCAAGATGGCCGCCGCCACGCCTGAGCCCTCGGTCAAGATGGCCGCCGCCACGCCTGAGCCCTCGGTCAAGATGGCCGCCGCCACAGTCATGGATCTCTTCCTCATTCAGGATCCTGTCCCCGACCTTAGTCCTGTGTTGATTCCAGTCCTCTACCACAGCCCTGAGGTGATTCTCTCCTGCGTCCCATGGCGGCTCCAGCTCCTAGCCCAGAGGACCTATTCATACCTATCATGGCATCAGCAATTATGTGTGTCTGGGCAACACACCTCAACACTAATCCCAGACTCTGCTCCAGCCCACAAGCCCATTCAAGACCCTCTTCTAGCCAAAACACCTAGAGTCTCGCCCAAGTTTTTGGGTATTTATATATTTCCCGCCATGGCGTGCCAAAGAACCTACACCACCAGAGCGTCCCAAACGGCCAGCCTCATGGCCATGGCCTCCCGAGGCTCCCGACCCGCCGTGGCCTCCCAGGGCTCCCGGAAGCCCTTGACCTGCCGTGGCTCCAGGACGCCCACCCTCCCTAATGTCACATGTCTGTCTGTTTTGGCACCTTGTTCTGTTTGTCACATGTTCTTAGTTTCCCACCACTTGTTTGTTCCCTTGGTTACTGATTAATTAGTGTCTTCAGTTCAGGTGTGTCTAGTTAGTTTCTCCCTTTGTTCAGTGTGTGTGTGTGTGTGTGTATATATAACATATATACCTTCAGTTTGAGTTAGCTTCTTGTCCTGTCACTGTTTTTGGATGTTACCTGCCTTTTGATTTATCATTAAATCTTTGAGTGTTTTTTGGAAACCTGCTCTCCTGCCTTCTTCCTCCTATGGTCACATACCGTGACACACATGCATGTATAATTTCTATACCTGTTAAATATGTATTTTATAACATTTAATAATAGTACATTGGCATAATTTACTGAATTATTCTTAAACTTGTTAGTAACAGCAAGTGAGTTAACAATGGAGTTACTCATTTCGAATTGTGTACATTATGAATCCAATTTTTACCGGGGAAAGCCTGGAATTCATCTTTGAATGAATAATTCCCATTCTCATCCGTGCTTCTGTCCCGACGGGATCCAGACCTCTTGAATTGCTTTATGAAGCCACACAATAACAGCTGAGACTGAAGGAGGGGAAAATCATTGAGGCTGGATTTTATCTGGTCTGAAAACACTTCAAGACAGCGCGCTCTCTCTCTCTCTCTCTCTCTCTCTCTCCACATGCCGTCCGCAGCAGAGAAGACGCTGATCCCTGCTGTTATTGATGCGCCGTTCTGTGACCTGCTTTTTTCCCCACTAGCATTATCCACACAAATGATCACTGCTACCTGCGGCTTAGGGTTAGAGGACAATACCTACTGCAATCACAGCCAGACAGATCAATGCGGCACACCTGATAGTTAACAGATAGTGTTACTTATGCCTGAGGCTACAGAGTTTATTGGCAACAGTGGCTGACATCATGGAAATTTTGTCTTAAATCTTCATTTCAACCAAGAGTATCGCCTGAAAATGCGATAGCAGTGGTGTGCAGTTTTAAAGTGCCCCATTATGCTTTTTCATGCAGTGTGCAATTAAGATGTTTGTGAATGTAGAAGGTTTGCAAAGTAAAGTTATTGTCTTCTAAAAGAAAGAATCAATTTTGAACTGCTGAAACAAGTCAGTAATTCCAGTCTCACTTTCTGCTGAACTGACGCAGGTTTATAACTAATTTGCATAATACCAGCGCATTGGCTGAACGGGAATAATTTCTACTTTGCCCCGCCCTCAAACACAGT
Source organism: Elopichthys bambusa (assembly GCA_037101425.1). NCBI lineage: Eukaryota > Metazoa > Chordata > Actinopteri > Cypriniformes > Xenocyprididae > Elopichthys > Elopichthys bambusa. The sequence goes on along the minus strand of CM074448.1, from coordinate 798,100 downwards.
AGTTGTATCTGAACCTGGAAGAGTTGGTTCGTGTTGTTCGTGTCAAGAAGACACCGTTTTCAGATCTGCGAATCCAGTTTAATGCACTTCAAAATGAGAATTGATACAGAAAGATAGACACAATCAGATATGCTAATGTGCATTTCATTTCTGAGATGCGACTGAAGCGTCGAACTAACTGGTAAGCAAGTAAGACCAAGTGTAAATGCCCTCCATGACACACCTGTGAAGATGGTTTAAGACGCACACAAGAAACTACAAGTGGAAGGAACATTTGAGCGAGTGAACATGGATGAGACCCATGAATGAAGCAACCGCAAAACTCAACACGAACTGGACGAACTGTGTGATGTAATTTCAAACAAAATCAGGCCAAAAAGAAAAAAAAGTTTGTTTGGTTTTCGTTTCGGGAGTTCGAAACAGCTTACCAAAGTGAATTTTCTGGAAGAGTTCGCTCTGGCTGGTAAACGCCGCCAAACTACCATTGGTAGTGACATCATAGGTGGGTGTGGCTTTGTGGCCCCGCCTTCCTTGATGTGAAATCTAATTTCTTCTGTTCAGTCGGTTGCGATCAGATGAACATGAACACACTGGAGAGACACTAGACGCTGTAATTCTAATTGAAAGCGTTTTTTTATGTGTAATACTGTAAAGCTGCTTGCTTTTAAGCAATCTATTGTATAAAGTATTATATAAATAAGCATAGTATGACTGGATAGAGCTGAAATGCAGATCTGGTGCACATCACGCTGCTTTCTGAACTGCTGTTTTCTCACCGCCATCATTTTTGTTGCGTTTTTATTCTGTTATTGAGAGGAAAGAGCGCAGCACATATTTACATATTCATCTAATGTGGGTGGAGTCAGGATGTTCGACTCCACATATATGAAGCAAGACTTAATAATCCATCAATTAAGATCATAATTATATCTTGACACATATAGTGCTTAAATGCATGGCGACTGAGAAAGTTTAAAAGGAACACCAGAACGAGAGAAGAAGTCTGATAGGGTTCACGGTCTCTGAAAATTCCCCTCAGGCTCACTTTGTTGAGATAACAGAATGCTGTCACCGGGGGCAATGGCGGCCACGGAAGTCGGATTACAGTGTTGATCGCGAGCGAATCCGTGTGGGTGTTTGCATGTGCGCATGGAGAATTCCCGGTTCCCCTTCTCACCTGCAATCTGTGCCACAGGCATCAAAGATGCACTGGTGACCAGATGAGACCATCATGCTGAGTTAAATCAAGGCACGATTCATATTGCAGACGGTAGCGCCGGAGATGCTGTGCGTCTGAAGAGAACACGCGCTACACAATCAAAGTACACTTTAAAGGGATGTCAAATCTCAAATGAGAACACCCTGACTGATTTCTCCACCCTTTCCTCTCAAACAGCAGTTAAAGAAAGAGAGAGATGCATCTTGGTCATACTATGAAAAAAGAAATGTAGATCCTTCAGTTGCTGGTTCGGCTCCAACTCGAAGGAACTTTATGTTTATAATATTTTTCTTATTAATTAATATATTAGTAAATGTGTATACTATTTATAACACATAATATTTTATAATCGGGGTATATATATATATACACATACATATACACACACACACACACATACACACACAAATCATTTATTAAATAAACATTGTATTTATAAATATATTTTAAATATTTATATTTCATTGTATTAATATAAATAATTAATATTACTTTTACACGCACACATACATAAGATTAAATAAATTAATACATTAAATAATAATTTTTATATTTAAATATATAAATATTTATTTTTATAAAATATATTTGTTATATTAAATGTTTTATATAAATATATTATTAATAAAATGTGTATTATATATATATATATATATATATTATTAATTACACCATTATTATATGTATATATTATTAATTATTAATTATTATATATATTATTAATTACAATTACACCATTTATTAAATAAATATATTTTATTTATTTATAGAAATATTTGTAATATTTATTTATATTAATATAAATTTAATATAATTTTAAGTTAAGTGTTTTGTTCAAAAAAAAATATTGTCCTCATATTTCGATGGTTTCATCGAGCTTGTAATCGAACATAGTCTTTAAAAACAAATTTCCCCTCTGGACATCACTTTTGGACACTACTGTATATTCAAAAAATGTATTTAAAATAAAAAAAAATATTGCAAAAATAATATTGGCTGAATACACTGTAAATCTGTCAACCCTGTTACTGTATACATACAAAAGCAGAGCTGAGGAGTGGATAACATCTTCCCCTATCCTTTATTGCTTGAGAGGTTTACAGGAACCATCATGGCACCAGCAGCCATTCAACCACCTTCTCTCTGAGTTTGTGTTTGCCAGAAGGGTCACACACCAACAGCAGGTTTGACTGGACTGTAGCAGCGTGAATGGCTGAAGGACGGTGTCAGGAATGCTTTTGAAGAGGAGAGGAATGCATGAACAGAGGCTGCTGTGCCGAACTTCCTAAAGCCCTCAGAGAATCATGACCACGGGGTGTTTCGCCTCGTCTTGTGTTTATCCAGTCACACTCAGTGAAAACAGTTGGTTGGTTGTACTTTTCTGCCCACTCAGCGCTGCACATACTGCACTCTTTATACTCAGGCACTGTGATCCATAAGACCATGTGTAATCGCTCTGTCATTTATCAACACAACAGCAGATGAGTGGATTTACGTGTGTGTCCTTTGAGTGCAAACACTGTAAAGGCCAAATTACAGTATTACAAAAAGAACATTGCCATCATTATCTCAGACGCACCTAAGAGAATAACGCCGCCAGACAGTCTTACAACAGCGAATATGACAAATTACTGCACATATACTCTTGAAAAGGCTAGTCGAAAGGGAATCGAAGACACAGAGGAGCAAGTCTCCGGCTGACTGCTTAATTTGTCAGTATATCTGACAGAATAAATAAAAGGATGAGAGCTGAGGCTGGTTTCTGTCAGTAGTCATTGATCTGTGGCGACAGAACATGAGAGATCGAGCGCTACACGAGTTTGACTGGAGAGACAGGTTTTGTACTGTTTTCAGATGATTCACTTAAAAAGACCATCATGCATTTCTATTATTATTATTTAACTTTTTTGCTCTTGAGTTGCACTTATAATGTTTTTATAAGCAATTTTGTTGCTACAAAGATAGTCATTACTTTGTGTTTCACTTTAATTTTCCATTTCTTGGACTCTATTAAATAGTACATCTAATCTGCCAACGTGTCTTTAAGAAATTTGGGTCCCATATTGTTTTTAAGTGCTCCATCTTGACCTTCTTCTTCAGTGTGAACGAATCGACCATTGTAAACATGGACAGTCATTTATTACGTCTGAAATCACATACTCTCAAGTAGGTTTTTTTTTTAATTTGAGCATTAAAAGTATCCTATAGTATGAATGTGTGTGGTATTAATGTAATCTGGATGTACTGCATTCACCATGACATCATTATCATGTGACCTACCAGCGTCGGTTGTGCCGCTTCACAACAAAACCCGCCCAATTTCTATTTAAAACTAGCCAAAAACTAAACCAATCGCGTTTTGGTTCCCCGTTACAGGGGGCAAAATCTGCGTTTTTGCCTACTATATAGTGGGGAAGTATGTGATTTCAGACTAGCGCTGCACAATTAATCGGATTTCTAATCGCGATTGCGAATAAAGATGGCATGATTTCGTAATCGTTCAAGGCAAGATTACAAAAAAAAAAATCCACTTACATTATTCTGCACGCTTAAGAGGTGTTTAGAGCAAGTTACGCTGTGAGAGGCAAATCACGACTACTTCAGAGTGTAAAAAGTCTAAAGCCCTGTTAACACCAAGAACGATAACTATAAAGATAACGATAAAGATATAGTTCTAAAAATCATTCTTAATATTAAAGAACAGCAGTGTCCACTACTATAACGATAAGAGAAACGATATCGTTGGGATCACTTTCAGAACGATTTTTTTCCAGCTGTTGAACAATAAAACACTGACAGCCAATCAGAATTGTGCATTTAAAATGGCCGACGGCATTGTGGAGAAGTTAATCGCAGAGGTACAGAAAAAGCTAGTCAAAAGCCAAACCCCCTTTTCAAGGATACTTGACTTTGTCAGCTAAATTCACTGTTAGATTAGATCGATTACACTAGCTATTAATACTGAGGACATCTGCTGGTTAAAGCCGTATAAATGCAACAAGAACAGCAAAAAAACGTGTTGTACACAGTTTGAAACCGCAGTGCGAGCTTAAAATAAACAGACCGTTATCGTTCATTGGTGTGAACGCATTTATAGTTATCGTTCTTGTGTGAATGGGCCTCAACGCAACACAAAAGGAACTACCAAGTGTACGCTTATTGGTCGAACAAATGTAAAACACCAGCACCTGCCATTTTTATAAAAGCCGTGTACACAGCCTACATATTTACTCCACAAACTAACTCTACAAACATGGAAAACGGAGATCGATGGACCTCTCAGCCTTACGCTAAGGAGAAAATCCAGCATGACTTTGAGCAGACCAAGCGAAACATGATCATGCATTCATGCATTTCACTGGGCATCAACCACACAGCAAAAGCTAATAATTTTTCATAGAGCATCTACTTTCTTTGTATAACAGTTCTTTAAACGTAAAACGAATGAAGACGGAGAATGCGAGCACTGTCAAAATAAAAGTCACAACAACACGCGCAGTTTATGTCTCTTCAGAGTTCCTACTGGCGGTGCGAATGCAACCAGGAAAACGGCCCTAGGGGAACATTAGTTTTCGGGGAACCACCCCGGTGGCTAGTTCCTAGAACAACATGGTGTCAAGTCAAGTCAAGTCACCATTATTTATATAGCGCTTTTTACAATGTAGATTGTGTCAAAGCAGCTTTACAGTGATAACTGGTACATTATTTTGGCTCTTAAGGAATAGTGTCAATGCAGGCAGATCAAAGCACTGTTGAATATCAAATGTCAATTGTCAAGTGTCCCCAACTAAGCAAGCCAAAGGCGACAGCGGCAACAGGTGACATCAGGTGGCAAACAGGTGTTAAAATGGAGAAAAAACCTTGGGAGAAACCAGGCTTATATATGATTTTATATATGATTTTTGTCATAATTGTGCAGCCCTATTTTGGATAAAGTAGATGAGACTAGTCATTTTATATATATCAAGTGCAACTTTTTTTAATGTCTTACATTTGATGTGGTTCAAATAATGTAGTTTTTTTTTTTTTTTTTTTAGTTTAGTTTAGTTTTAGGCGTTTTATTTAGTGTCTAGTGTCAGGGGCCGTTCACATACAGTAGTGGCCAAAACTGATCTCTGGCCTGGGAAAATTGACATTTTTACCCTTTATTCAAATATTATAAAAAATATTTTGTAAGCATATTGTGCTTGTTTTATTGATAACGCAATGAAACATGACAAATTATCTTTTTCCTCATATTTTGATGGTTTAATATCCCCTCAAATATCTCCTCCAGACATCACTTTTGGACACTACTGTATACATGAATATTCATGATGAACGTCTTGAAGCAGCTAATCAAGCTCCCGTGAAAATGACAGGCAGGTGTGTTGTGCTAGACGAAGGTAAATCTCCAGGATTAAACACCTTCACCGTAAAGGTTAACAAAACAGCTCTAAACATGACGTCGCCTCGACCCTAAATTACCGGCTCATTTGCTGACGTGCTGTGCAGGGCTCATTTGCCAGATGTCATCGACACAAACTGCTTTGAGTTCAGCGGCTTCAGCATAACCATCTCAAGTGCACTTCAATACATTTGTATTATTTTTACTCTACAGCTTTGCTTTTAATTAAAATTTAATCATCATAAACGGACCCATCAGAGGGTCTTAATCACAACAAACTTTAATTTGCATCGAGGCCACAGCGAGCTTTGCGTATTAAAATTAAACCACGCTATCATGTTGCTGCATAGACGGGCTCAAAACGCCAGAGAGCTTGAGTTCATAAGAAATGATTTTCCAAATCCTATCAAGAGGAACCAAGGTGCCATATTGGCATTCATTACCAGTGTGTGTTTAATCAAGAGCGGGAATGATTAAGTGGCAAACTGAGAAGTTTGTCATTTCTATAAATTGAGTTTGTTGTCAGGGATCTTCATCAAGTAATTTCACTTTCAAACTTAAAACTCCTCACTTGAGAGTCGAGGATTATGCAGGGTTTGGTGAAAAGCACCTGCGCCGCGGATTAGAAAAGGCTTAAATTCGACCCTTCCTCCAACAGAAGCGCCATTAAAACCGCGCAGGTATTTGTTGTTTGAAGTTTCGCTGACATTCCGGACCTTTGCTTTAACACCCAATTTAAAGATCCCTCGAGGGTTGAGTGGAATAGTTTTCATTAAAACATCTGTACCAAAGTCTTTCCATAATAATATCCATTATTTAAAAAAAAAAAATTGACATCTTTCCTTACAGGTTACTTCACTCCTTTAATAGGTCCTGACATCTGTTCTCCACTGAGATGAGATTGGGTTTAACATGATAATGAACGACCTCTTATAGAGAGAAATGTCAGCTGCTTGATTAAAACGCATTGTAAAGGTTCGATCTCCCGACGCGACACTCCCCGAACCTCCGCCATGCCCTACCAGAACACTCCCACCCACAGGGACCAATTATTCTGGCATCAAGCCATTTTGCGGGGGAGTGTGTTTTTCTCTCAACCTGTCAAATCCAGGAGAGTGGATCCTTCCACAAATGAACACTGAGTGGAAATATCCCTAGTGCGACGGCTTTCAGAGCCAGTGTGTGCATTCAAGAGTCTAAAGGCCCATTCACCCCAAGAACCATAACTGTAATACAGACATCCCATCATTCCCAGAAATACCTCCCTGAAATGAGTTTTTGCAGGGTGGGATGTCTGATAACAATAAAGATATAGTTCTAAAAGAATAGCAGGGTCATCACCACAACTATAACGATAACGGCACAGGGAAAAGATGTTCCACAAATGTTCCACAAATGATCATACTACAACGGGAAGAAGCTCGTTGTAGTCCAAACCGGTCATTTTTGTAGGCATTCAACTGCCATAACTTTTAAAGACAATAACTCAGTTTGCATTGAACTTTCAGCTGTTTATGCTCAAGCAGCAACATTACACACTAACTAAAGTTAAATAAGTGAAATCGCAATGAACCACCCCTTTAAAACGGCCGACGACATTATGGAGAAGTTAGTTGCGAAGGGTCCAGAAAAAGCCACCACTGTTTGACATGTCAAACCCCCCTTTCAAGGATACTTTAGGGAAAACCGATATATATGGAAAACATCCCTCAGAATAAATGGTAAGAAGTGTTAACGATTATGCCAGGCTAGCAAACAGCGAAACATAAAATGACCTCAGGTATCCAGTGCTAGTTTCAACATTCATCTTGCTTCCTTTGCAGTTGCAGTGAAAAAGACTAGGCGTGGTTTTTATTTCACTAAACTGACTTCGTCAGTTAAATTTACTGTTAGATTAGTCGATTACACTAGCTATTCACTCGAAACATAGCATGCTGGTTAGAGCCGTGTAAATGCAACAAGAATGGCAAAAACATGTTGTTCGTACTTTGAAACCGCAGCGCGTGAGCTCAGAATAAACAGACCGTTATCGTTCGTTGGTGTGGACGCAAATATAGTTATCGTTCTTCGTGTGGATGGGCCTTAAAGGGTTAGTTAACCCAAAAATGAAAATTGTGTAATTAATCGCTCACCCTCATGTCGTTCCACACCCGTAAGATTTTTGATAAAATCCGATGGCTCCATTGACAGAAAGATAATTTACACTTTCAACATCCAGAAAGCTACTAAAGACATATTTAAAACAGTTCATGTGACTATAGTGGCTCAACCTTAATATTATGAAGCAATGAGAATACTTTTTGTGCCCCCAAAAAACTAAATAATGACTTTATTCAACGATATCTAGTGATGGGCGATTTCAAAACACTGCTTCATGAAGCTTTACGAATCTTTTGTTTCAAATCAGTGGTTCGGAGCGCTTTTTGAAACACTTATGATGTAACAAAGCCTCATTTACTGAAACATGACTTTGGTAGTTTGATAAACATGGATCATATATATATATAGAGAGAGAGAGAGAGAGTCACTGCATAGGAAAACATGTAAGTGTTTTGAAAACATTATCCATATAAAACCCTCCTTTACAAAGTATTATGAGACTGTTTACTTACGGTTAGCTGCTGTCAGATACAAAAAAATGTGGAGCTTCTTCTTTCAACAAGTTTCTTCTGCGAACTCTCCATTACACTGTGCCTCGTTTACATTACGATCTTCAGTCACATGCTTCGAACAAACATATAATCCTTCAACGCCATTAAAAATAAACCATCCAACTGTTCCTGTCGCGGGTGTCTTTCTGAAGTGTGTACACAGACAAGAGCTGTTTAAACTGGACGCTCAAAGCGAACATTATTCTTATATTTAAGCACGTGCAGCACATCAGATTGAACACATGTCTGTGTAGAACGCGCTCTGTTTGCTTTTGACGCGACGCTCACGACACGTCCGGCGCGGTCAAGTGGGCGGGGCCTATGGTGCGATGACGTAAAACTATCTTGCTCATAGAGGCTGACTGAGAATTCAGCTTTGCCATCACATGAATAAATTAAAATAGAAAATACGTATTTTAAATATAGTTTTGAAAATACTGAATATTCTCTCTCTCTCTCTCTCAAGGTTGTGACCAATATGAATGACTATCATCATGCTTTTTTTATTTGATATTTTAGTACAGTGAAGTACAGTATTGCTTGGAATGCCACGTGATCTAAATGAAACGTTTCCCGAGAAATTACACCTGCTGTCTCCAAAATATACACTGAAGGGAACTTTTGTTTATGCATCGGAATAAAGCCTCAACATTAGGGCATCAGAATGGAAAGAAACTGAACTTTTGAGGTACACCAGCTTTTGACTTATGGATTTTCTTTTGCCCTTCGGTCATAAGCTCTTATGAAGCCTGAAAGTGTGTTTACTTTGGATGGCATTTCCTTGAAGTTTCTGCATGGTTTGGCATCCATGGTTGGCCTCTTTACTGAATCAGCCCTGTTTCTCAAAGAAAAGCCCCGGTGGCCCTTTGTGCTCCATATGCACTCCCTCTTTCTGCCCCTATTGAGAGAAACCCCTATAAATTAAAGGGACACTGTGACACGGACACACACAAACACTGGGCACTGATCAGGCAGCTGTAAATTCAGGACTCATAATCAGCACAGCTGAATGGATGAGAGAGAAGGCTGAAATGTTCTGATGAGACTGGCTCAGAGGCAGATGCTACAGATCACGGTGTACCCATGTACATCTGCCAAGGCTAAGGCCAGGCTTGACCCCTCGATTATATGGGAAAACAGTGTCATTAAAAGCAAACACAGAGAAAGGAGAGTTGAGGAGCATACTAATGTTTACAGGAGCAAGAGCAGGATGGATTTCATTATTTCAGAGATTATACTTACACTACAAAACCCTCCCAGTAAATAATAAAAAAAGATACAGCAATTTGGTTGCTTGTAGTGTAATATTCAGATGTATGTTTCCACAGTGTCAGTAATTTATATTCCACCAGACCTTGACACTGATCTAAATAAGAGAAGCAGCGGTACAGTAATCCCAGAGGAGAACCAATAAAGATTAATAAATACAGAGGTAATCTGCACTGCTGAGCCCATGTGTAAACACTCTCCGCACAAATCCCTTCAGTTCCCATTTTACGGTCCCTGCCAGATTTTCCAGACACATTTATTCATACATGCCACTCCAACTGTTTGCTTTTAACACACTGAAATAATTAGATGGATGGATGGATGGATGGATGGATGGACAGATCAAATGGATAGACAGATCAAACAATAGACAGTTAGAACAATAGACAGATCAAATGAACGACAGATCGAATGACAGACAGACTGAACAAGAGACAAATCAAACGATACAGTTCGAACAACAGACAGATTGAACGAACGACAGATTAAATGAACGACAGACACGAGATCGATCGAATGATAGACAGATCAAATGACAGACAGAATGAACGACAAATAGAACAGATGACAAATTAAAAGATAGACAGAACGACAGATCGAACGACAGACAGATCAAACAATAGATAAATCAAACGATACAGTTCAAACAGACAGACTGAACGAACGACAGAGTAAATGAACGACAGACAGATCGAACGAGATCGATCGAATGATAGACAGATCAAATGACAGACAGAATGAACGACAGATAGAACAGACGACAAGTTGATAGACAGAACGACAGATCAAATGATAGATCAAAACGAATGTCAGATCGAACGAACAACAGACAGATTGAATGAATGACAATGAACGAACGACAGACAGAACGAACGAACGTCAGAACGAACGAACGAACGACAGAACAAACAAACGACAGCTCGAATGAACGACAGAACAAACGACAGTTTGAACGATAGACAAATCAAACGATACAGTTCGAACAACAGACAGATTGAACAAACGACAGATTAAATGAACACAGATCGATCGAATGATAGACAGATCAAATGACAGACAGAATGAACGACAAATAGAACAGATGACAAATTAAAAGATAGACAGAACGACAGATCAAATGACAGATAGATCAAAACGAACGACAGATCGAACGAACAACAGACAGATTGAATTAATGACAGTCAATGAACGAACAAACGACAGAACGAACAAACGACAGACAGCTCGAATGAACGACAGATCGAATGACAGATGACAAATTAAAAGATAGACAGAACGACAGATCAAATGACAGATAGATCAAAACGAACGACAGACAGAACGAACAAACGACAGACAGATCGAACTACAGAACAAACGAGACAGATCGAACGACAGACAAATCAAACGATACAGTTCGAACAACACAGATTGAACGAACGACAGATTAAATGAACGACAGACAGATTGAACGACAGAACAAACGAGATTGATCGAATGATAGACAGATCAAATGACAGACAGAATGAACGACAAATAGAACAGACGACAAATTGAAAGATAGACAGAACGGCAGACAGATCGAACGACAGAACAAACGAGATCGATCGAATGATAGACAGATCAAATGACAGACAGAATGAACGACAAATAGAACAGACGACAAATTGAAAGATAGACAGAACGGCAGATAGATCAAAACGAACGACAACTCGAACGATAGATCGAATGAACAAGACAGATTGCATGAAAGACAGATGGAATGAACGACAGACAGATCCAACAATAGACAGAATGAACAACAGACAGATAGAACGGACGACAGACAGAATGAAAGACAGACAGATCGAACGATACAGATTGAACGATATATAGCTAGATAGAATGATAGACAGAATGACAGATGGATGGATGGATGAATGGATGCACAGACAGATAAAAATGACAAGCAGCAAGTTTAGGCCACAATGTTTATTCAGTAGTGTTGATTTAACTTATAGGTACAATACTGTCTGCTTTTGTACAACTAAAAAAAGTCACCATTTCATTCTGCTGTGCTAACACAAGAACCGTCACTCCAGCCACTCACGACGTACACATCGCGTCTAAATGACAGACATCTGCACGTTTTCAAATGGTAGGCACTTTTAAGGCAAGGTTTAAAACATTTGTGAATATACATTTATATATAATTCTATATAGATTTTTTTTTTTTTTTTTTTTTTCCCCATACATGAGTAAGTAATTGGATGCAAAGGTCAGATGTATACTCGAAAACAAAACTAACAGCTAACAATGAAACAAAACAAAACTCAAATGTGGCCAAAGGAATACACAGCAATGTGAAAATCAAACGAGTCTTTGGGTTTGCAGATGTTTTCTCAGTACCTTGCTTTGTTCGGCTCCAGCTTAGATCAGGTGAGGGTCTGTACAGTCACTTCGGGGTGTTGGTCACAGTCAAGATACACAGGGATTCACGCTTCTCAAGGCAACTTCACAACCTTTATATGGATCTAAAGAGCGTGAGTTGAATAGGGGACGTCACTGGCCTCCGTAATGGTCTCTGATGAGCGTTTAACACCACGGATGAACCTCATTTCAAACTAGTTCATTGGAAACGGTTGATTTCAATGGTGATTCCAAGATGCCAGTTTGGAAAGCGGCCCCTGTAACAGTAAAAATCAGATCTACTCTCTCCACGAACTAATAATACAGATCACTGCAGTGTGACGTGACTATAAATGTGGGCTTTTCATCAGTGAAACATCAGAACGGCGCTCTGATCAAAGGAAATACGTGTCTGGAGGAGGGCAGGCCGTGTCCGTTCGCCAGGATGAGGCTGTCGAGAAGGGTTCAAATGGCACTGGTCGTTTCTCTTACCCTACAAACACTCAAGCGGCGATGAAACTCAAATCAAACGGGTCTTTTATCGTATTTTCAGTTCTAAGCACCAAAGTTAATGTGAGCTGCAGGGAAACATTTACACTGAAGAGTTATTAGACTACAGAAAGGCATTTTTCAAACATCCGAGAAAATGATAAATTAATAAAAAACACTTATGATCAACATCAGACATGCTAGGACAAAAAAAAAAGATGATGATGATGAGAAATGAAATCAGGACTGATACAGAACAATTATATTCTATTATTCCACTTTAAAATTTTTCTTTACAAATACATACTGCTACAGTTAAAAAGTAGTCAGCGACTAAAAACAGCTCCTTTGACAGAAGACGGATGCAGATATCCTCGCCTTTTTTTACAGCCTTTTCAAATACATAGAAAATAATGTTTAAATACAGAGATTTGCCAAAAAAAAAAAAAAAAAAAAAAAATAGAAGAAGCAATGTTTGCTTTTTCATTCTTTTTTTAAAAAAAAAAAAAAAAAAAAAGAGGAAAGAAAAGCTCTTAATTACAATACTCTATGCAAAAGCTTTCCTTACATTATTTATTTTTTTTCCTCAATCATGTCGTATGATTTTTTTTAATGCAGAAGGAGTTTGTCGTAGTCACTGATAATATTAGACCATCACTTGAAGCTTGGTTGATGAAGCGAGTCTATGCGTAAAACTCCTTGGTCGGAGCTTTCTGATAGGCCGCTCCGGACGGCTTCCTCTCCCCGAGGTCGTAGCTGCCTTCGTCCTTCTTTCTCATGCGGTACACCAAGAGGAGGATGAGGAAGATGGCAAAGAGGAAGCCGATAACTCCACCCGCAATGACAGCTGCAACAGAGGATTTAGGGAGGCCTAAATTTCAATTAAGATAAGCTCACAGTATATGTCAAATACCATCCCTGTCGGACTACGTGACTAAAGCGTCATCTGGGAGTCTACGGCTCATACAAAGCAGATCCAGATTATGTCGATAATTAAATAAGGAACCCCTCCATAATGCTGGAGGGCCGAGAGATTGAGAGAGAGGAAGTGTGTCGACCCAAAACAGGAAGACACTTTCTTTTTCTCACTGTGGTTTACAGGATATTAAAGCGGAGTGTGCTTAAATTAAGAATTTGACCTTTGCATATCAAGAAATTGATCTTATTTTGAGCGAGTTGTGTGGTAAGACAAAAGATTAAGTGGGCGTTCTGTCTGAAACTCTTAAAACTCCCAGTGAGAGATGCAACGAGAGTTTAAGAAATCATGAATTTTAAGCAAGTATTCTTCAATGACATCACCCAATGTAGTTGCAAAATCATTATGAAAATATTTATGTTCACTACCGTTCAGAAGATTTTTATTTTAGAAATGAAAGAAATTAATACTTTTATTCAGCAAGGATGCATTAAATTGATCAAAAGTGATATATATATATATATATGTTGCAAAAGCTTTATATTTATATTTCAGATAAATGCTGTGCTTTTGAACTGTCTATTTATCAAACAATCCTGAAAAAAAAATTGTACACAACTGTTTTCAGCATTGACAATAATAATCTTTTCTTGAGCAGCAAATCATCATATTAGAATGATTTCTGAAGTGACACTGAGTAATGATGCTGAAAATTCAGCTTTGATCACAGAAATAAATTGCATTTTAAAATATATCTAAACAGAAAACAGTTATGTTAAACTGTAAAAATATTTAAATATATATTATATATAATATATGGCAAAATGAGTCCGAATGCGCACGGGTTAATTTTGAGCAACAGGCAAAACAAGTAAAAAATTTTGGTCTTCACAACAATGAGTTCATTAAGCTCTCGTCTAGCGATCCCAAAGCTCCAAATAGCAATTAAACATCTAAAAGTATCTTTATTCGTATGTTTTCTGAGAGCAGTACCGTTCCTTTGTCCATGAAAAATGCGTTTTTCTCCGCTCGACTGGCGCTTCCTCTCAGCACAAGTCTGGTATCGATGTAAAGCGCAGCATATTTGAGAATATTCATAGCGAGTTCTCAATAGCAAGAGTCTGAATTAATGAAATGTGGTCTTCAAACTCCTGCCGATGTAAACAAAACAGTCTTACTCACGCTGACTGACAGATCCGAAGCGCTCACACAAATATATATTTTTTCCTATAGATATGGGTTTTGACTTCGTTTGTGCCAGATTTGGTGACACTACCAGAGATTTTAATGATTTTGTTTAGGAACCTTCAGAAAACTTTTTCTTAAAATTAACTTTGCTGACTCAAAGAGGTATAGCTCAGTCATTTTTTAAAATCATACATCATTTTGAAGTTTTTTGTTTTGTTTTTTTTTTTAATAGAGAATGTGCAAATAACTAACTCGTCTTTGAAAAATTTGCTCATTGCGACTCATTTTGCCAGCACGGGTCACATATATATACACTTTTTTGTGGCATTTCCTAAAAATACTCAAAAGTGTCTTGCAGTGCGGCTGTAACTAATTATTAGGAGTATTTATCAGTTATAATTTACAGACCTGCCAAAACCTCTGTCCTCTGGAAGAGATTTTCCGTCTGGACCTCCTGGGGGGCTCCAGGGAGGCTGGTGGTGCTCGTGACGGGGTTTCTACGCGAGTCTTCTGTGGCAGGAACTGGAGACTAAAGAGAGGGAAGAGAAGGATGTGTTACAAGACTTTATGACAGCACTGGACTCTCTCCTGGCTGCATGACTGCACATTTATGTCATTTACACTCAGAGATCCCACTGTGACCAAGAGGACCCCATTTACACCTGGTTTGAAGATGGTTTCGGGTGATCGGATACATCTCAAATAACATAAAGGACCCTGTAATACCCTGTCAATCAACCACTGTTTTGGGCTCTACTAGAGCAGGTTTTCCTGCTTGAATGTTGATTATTTTCCTCATGTTCTCCATTGTTGCAGCTCCTCTCTTCCCAGTCTGTCAGTAACGCTCTGTCTCTATGAAGCCCCTCCTTCTGAAAAGCACAATGCGCTCTGATTGGTCGGCTGGAGCGGTGTGTCGTGATTGGTGTTTGGGAAATGTCCCGCCCCTTACCATAACCGCCAGTTTCAACACACTACTAACTAACTCAACCAGGCCCCGCCCCTTTATTCTGCGTATGAATTATTTAAATGAGGAATATTGTGAAGAAAACTCAAGATGGAGGCGTTTCAGGGAGTTCAGAAACTGTGATCAAGTTTTTATAGCTGGCACCCACCTCTATCCTGATTCGTTTCTTTGTGTCTTTGGGAGCATCGCGTGCTGTCGATGTCTCCACTTTCGGCGTGAAGTCTTTGGTGGAGTCCTGTGTGGGCTCTGCTTTAGGCACGATGAACAGTGTGTTTACTGTGGCAACTTCCACAATATCCTCTCCAGCTCCTGAAAGACAAACACGTGCTGCGACATCCAACATGAAGGGATCAGACTGTGCACCTAGAATCGATGAGACACTCCTTACCCGATCCCGATCCGGAGCTGAAGTCGTCGTCATCTTCAGGGTAACCTCCTGACCCGGCGTCCTCCAGGTATAAGTCATCGGTCGAGGAGGGCGATTTGGCCGCAGAGACTGCTATCTGCAGAGGTAAAAGTTAACAAGGAGTCATAAAAATGGAGATTAAGATGTTTTTCGGCTTTCAATGTCTGTCTCTTATTGCTCAAACCCCTCGACTCAGAGGACCAGAGGCTATAAAATCGATTTTTTTCTCCCAGTAATGTGTTTGAAACTACTAAACTGCCCATCTTGTCATGCGATGAATAAGTATTCCCTTTCTGCTCTGCTTACTGCTGAAATCTGAAAGTCAATGTTTTCTGCCTTAACACGTATTATACACGGCCTAACCTTCTCATCAAAGACTCAAGCCCAGCAGACACAAGTAAAATCTGCTCCATAACCGAGAGTTCAGAATGAACTGCAAGCTCAGCCGTTTCTTTATAACCACTTTATGACATTTTAAGGCAAAGAAGAAACTTTCTAAACAGGCTGATTCTCAGGAGCACAAGTACCACCTGCGAAAGTGGCAAATTTACTAAATATTTGCACCACTTTTGGGAGTGGTATTTAAGTGGAAAACACAACTAACCCTTCATGTGAATGTGCTAAAATGCCAGTGCCATTCTTTTCAATGCAAACACACCTATTTTCTGCCAATTAGGCTCATTATACATTGTTCCGTACTCACTAAACTCGCTCGTTTGCTTAGTGCAATTAACGCTGTGTGATTAAACAGGATTTTATTAAGAGAGGCATTTGTGTGCATATTCTAGCAATCATGGCAGTAGTTGTTCATCAAATGATGAACAAATAATGGAGAAGAACATTATAATCGTCATATATTCAGATATATATATATATATATATATATATATATATATATATATATATATAAAATGTATGTGTGTGTGCGCGCGTGTGTGTGTGTAACAAATGATCAAATATATAAAATATATAAAAATTTAAATAAATATAAATATATATACACACACACACCTGAAAAATATTAATTATAAGTTGACCTTTTTTGAATCAACTATGAAAAGATTGATTATAAATAAAATAAAATATAATAAAAGAGAAATATAAAGTAAAATATTACCTGAAAAAAGCTACTTTAAGCGCATAGTTTTTTATACCCACCATAAGAGTACTATTAGATGTATAAAGCTGAAGAGAAGCATAAAACTATATATATATATATATTATATAAAATAATATATAAAATAATAAAATAAAATTGGTTGATCCTCTTGTGAGGGACTTTCATTCTAAAATATAAATACTGACATATATCTTAATGTATGCATATTTACACTGTGAAAAAAACAATTTTATATATATATATATATATATATATATAAAAAATATTCACTTTAAATTGATCTTTTTTCTACCCATCATAAGAGTACGATTACATGTATAAACCTGAAGTGAAACAAAAACTATAAAATAAATGATTATGTAATAAAATAATATAATAAAATAAAAATACAATAAAAAAAATAAAATGAAAAGTAAAATAAGATTAAATATAAAATAAAATAAAATATTTTAAATATTAATTATTTAATATTAAAATATTATTTAATTATAATAAAAAAAAAATTAAAAAATAGTCTGAAAACCCTGAGCACAGATCTGTAGCCATTTCTATTGTGGTTTTGTGAATAGCGTCCCAGAATGCTCTACTGGAATACTTGGTTGGACAGCGGACATTGTGCTTTTTAACTAAATAAATACATTTCAAATATCTGTGCCAAATTTTAATTACACTGTTCCGGTGTAACGCAGATTGGGATACATCATCAATCCGCATGATTGTGCGTCAACTAGTGCGTCAGAAGAGGTTTTTGTGGTAGTGCTAATCATGTTCCTTTGTGTTATTCGGTCTTTGTGGAGTGGTTTACAGGCCCCGTGACAACCAGCACTGAGCCTCTGTCCGTGACGGTCTGTCCATACGGATGCGGCCCATAATGTGGTCACCGTAAATCACACTTGAACCCGGGAATGAAGCTCAGAGAGTCTGCGGCACATGCTGGAGTCTTTCTTTTAAGAGCCGTCCCTGTTCTCAGCTGATAGAGACACAGAGTCACGTAACGTGGAATGATTTTTTTTTTGAGAAGGAAAATCTGTTGTCAATGAATGTATATAAAACTCAGTAATGTTACACATATTTGTAAGACCTACTATCTTCTTTAAAAAGAGCCTGAGCTGTTTCACAAAGAGGTAGAGCTGCAGAGAAGATGCTGAAAGGACACAATGATGAAACAGAACAATAAGAGGCTCATTCAAAAGCAGCGGTGACTTCCCACAGAAAAGCATTCAAGCCAAAGTCCTGATCAAAGGAGGAATTTGTTCAAAGCAACTTTATCTTAACCTCTCTAACCCAGCATGGCTATTCTCTCTCGGCGGACAATTGACTCGGCCGGCCCACACGACACTGCTGTTGATCTGGTCAAACTCTTTCTCCACTGATTGAAATGCAAAGTACAAAGGACACAATTATCTGGGCCACACACACACGGCGCATCAGCTGTGCTCGATATCTTGAGTCAATTCTTTCTGTCAATGCGATTCTAGTCAAAGTTCTGCAGTGAGGTGTCTAATGTGACTTCGGACAATAAACAGCCCACGCATCCCTTAAGATGTTTTCAAGACCTTTTGAAGGAATGCATTTTACTTGAGTGTTCTTGAATGATTAGCGTCTAGCTTTAAAAAACACAAACACATCGGATCGATGAGATGCTTTTGTGCATGAGTTGTGTATTTATATTCTGTGATCATCATCATGAGAATGGAAATGTGCAACACAATTAGTGATGATTGCTTAGTCAAGAATCATCATTACTATCTATTGCACATATTATGAGTTATTAAACTTTAACTCAGTTTACATATATGATATATTATTATTTATAATACATATGTACTATATATGCCCTAATTTATAGTATTTAGTAAAAAGATGGCATTAAAAAATGAATAAATAAATGTCTTTACATTGTTCCTACATTTAATGGGAAAATTACAATATAAAATATTACACATTTTAATGTTCGATCTAATCAATCGTGATTAATTACAAATAAAATGTGCAATATAATATATAATACACACAAACATGTATAAAAAAATAAATAGTTGAATATATAAATATTTAAATAAATATAAATTCACTGAAATATTTATATTTGATATGTATAACATTAACATAATTATAAAATGATGTAATAAATTATTTAATATTTAATAACACATATATATATATATATAATGTGTATGTATATATTAAATTAAATGTTATATTATATAAAATAAATATTTCAATGAATTTATATTATTTAAATATTTATATATTTGATTATTTATTTATGCTATTATATATATATATATATATATATATATATATATATATATATATATAACAAATAATCAAATATATAAATATTTATTTAATTTAATGCAATATTGATATTTTATATAATATATGTATAACATACATTAAATAAATACAATTATTTAATAAATGATTTAATATATAATTAAATTTATTGTATATTACAATATTTTATCTTGCACAATTTTGCTTAAATAAACACCTGCAGTCGAATGTTTTTGGCCCCGTTGCTTCTCTCGGTTTTTTAGCGTCCTGCCATGATTGCAGCATGTTAAGAAAAAAAACAAATGATTGGGGTCACGTGGACTGCCCTAATTATACAGGACATGCCTAAGACTGATTAGTCGACTAGCCGTTTGTCCCTAATATATATGCATATCCCAACCTGACACACATTTGTCGCGGTTTCAGCCGGGGCAATGGCGTCATGTACCACGTGTAAATAAGTTGATCAGCGGGGACTGTGTCATGGGGCCGTCAGACAGGAATCGCAGTAATGAAGGGGCCAGCAGTTTGTGGTCCCCGTTATAAAACAGTCACAGCATTTACTTTTGGTTGTCTCTAATGAACAGGCAACCAGCAGGAGGCTGCTCTGTTTCCATAGTGAGACCGAGACGGTGAAACCAGGGAGGGACGAGCGAGAGGACAGTGACGATAAATGGAGCGGCTGAGGGAGGGAATAGGGACGTGAGGGAGCGAGAGATTACCGCTGCTAAGGACAATCTGCTGCCCTCAGGTTACATTGCTAAAAGCCTGTCAAACTGCACATCTATGCCTAGCAACCTCTGAAAGGCAAGAAAGGCTCCCGCTGCCTGACATACGCTTTAAGCCATGTTATTGTTAAAGCAGGGGAAATGGAGAGAAGGACAAACGTGGTGGAGCTTTATGTGGCCCGGCTGTCGCTTGAATGTTCAAATAACCTTATTTTCCCCTTATTCTCCATTGTTGCAGCTCCTCTCTTCCCAGTCTGTCAGTAACGCTCTGTCTCTATGAAGCCCCTCCTTCTGAAAAGCACAATGTGCTCTGATTGGTGTGTCGTGATTGGTGTTCGGGAAATGTCCCGCCCCTTACCATAACCGCCAGTTTCAACACACTACTAACTAACTCAACCAGGCCCCGCCCCTTTATTCTGCGTATGAGTTATTTAAATGAGGAATATTGTGAAGAAAACCAAAAGACACAATGGAAACAGTGACAGATATAGAGAATATCCTTGCAATATTATACACTAAAGAAAGATGAACATGGCAAAAGCATCGAAGGTCCTCTTTAAAAAACAATGTTTTGGACTCTATTCTGTTACTTTTATCCCTCAAAAGTGATGAAGCCTGTAAGCTTATCTATCAAAACAGCGAGGAACAGATCTACACCACAGTCAAAAGTCTTGTGCAGCGTTTATGAGGGGGTTTGAGGATTAATCACGACTGGGTGGAAACAGCTCTCATGTCACGGCCCAAAGACAGAACGAGAGCAGAGTAAAGAAGCGAAGTCTGTAATGGAGATTAGAAAGGTGTATTTTGAACGCCCGAATACTCAAAAGATAAATCAGCCGAAGTTCAGCCAGTTCTACTTGTGGTACTGTATGAAGTATACACTGCCTTTCAATACTCTCTTCTGCTCACCAAAGCTGCATTTATTTGATCAAAAATACAATAAAAATTGTGATATATTATTCCAATGTAAATCAGCTGTTTTCTATGTGAATATATAGTAAAGTGTAATTTATTCCTGAATTTTCAGCATCATTACTCCAGTCTTCAGTGTCACATGATCCTTCAGAAATCATTCTGATATGATGATTTAGTCTTTACTGTCACTTTTGATCAATTTGATGAATCCTTGCTGTTTAAAAAGATTAATTTCTTTCCAAAACAACAACAAAATCTTACTGACCCCACACTTTCGAACAGTAGCAAAGAGTGACAATTATCCTTTAAACAAGAAGAAAAAGTAATCTTAGTTAAATGTATATTCCCTGAAAATAAGTCAGAATTATGCTTCTTTATACACTCATTTTAATAAAATATTTTTAAATGAATATGATATAAATCTGAACATTTAATATGAATAAAATATTCTATTAAAAACAAAATATATATATATATATATATATATATATATATATATATATATATATATATATATATATATATATATATATATATATATATATATATATATATACACACTTTTTTCATTCAAGATGTAAGGGAAGCCAAATTCGAACTAGTTTTTAGACAACATACAGATGTTTTTCTGTGCATTTCTATTTTATTAATTGCAAGAACATTTTTTTGTGTGCTCAGTGTATAGTTCACAGTATACAGTTGTTTGGTTTCCCAACTCGACCCAAATAAAACGTCACACAATTAGTGTATTTTCATGATTATTGCTGTCACTTCTGAGTACTTGTGCTGATCCCTAATGGACAGTGAACCAACAAATAACTGAATGCATAAGATTTGGCAACTGTTGTATCTTCTAAGTCGCGAGAAACACACATTAGGGATATCTGAAGCTGCATCAACTCAAAGACAGACTGGAAGTTACACATATGGTTAATCAAAGGGCCTTTTCAAGCATCGATTTACTCAGGAAATGCTGCACTGTGGAAGAAGAATATAGGGGTATGATCTCTCTGAGGTTTTATTGCCTTCCTAAGGTTCATAATCAGGAACTAATTAACAGTCTTTCAGGAAAAAGAGCAGAGAGGAGCTTCTCCAGGAAGTGGACACCAATCAAAGTCAAGCCCAAACCCGAGCGGGTCTGGAACGCGTCCAGGAGAAACGTTTGTGAGCTGACATCATTCACAGTCTGATCTACAAACCAGGATCTCCTCATCGGTCCTGCGAGACGCATGAGGCTTTTCCTCTTTCTCTGCGGGGAGGGTTAAGAAATGCTTTGAAGCTGACTTTGACTGATCAAGGGATAGGAGTTACATAAACGTCTAGAAGTTTTAGGGAAGTGCTCATTGAGCTCTAATCCTCAGTCTAACAGCACACAATGAAGAATCAACCATAGACCTCCAACATATAAGCCTCCGCAGCTCTGTGCTCCAGAGGTGACTGCATTAATCAAAAAGAAAGCCACTTCAGATTCTTCATTCACACAAAGAAGGACTCTACGGTGAAGATTATAGTACTTCAACACCATATTTCAAAGCTTGTCTTCATGCAGAATCCCCCCCAAAAAAATGAAGCATTTATTAAAAACTGAATAGAAAACATAGACAGCTGACGCTGAGAGCGCTGAAAAAGGACCATTTATCACCGACAAATCTGGGATCCAGAGAAGTAAACAGGGGAACCGAAGATCTCAGCAGGTCTACGCTGGCAGCCGTTCGTCCACAACCCGCTCTCATCGTTGAAAGTGCTTGTGAAAGCATGTTGGGCAGGGAAGCAAGTGCACTGGCCCAGCACAGATTAATACGCTCTCAGATTCCAAAACAAACGGCTGTCTGACATACGCAGGCCGGCGCCACATTCCTGGGCTAGTGCCCCATGTAAGGATACGAAGGGTCTCCTTGCCATAGCTGCAGGGGCAAACACTTTTGCAACAACAGAGGAAGCACTCTGACAGACCTTGTGCAAAACATGAGGGTCTAATTGGGCTTTCAAAGGACAAAATGTACTTTAAAGTAGTGCTGGAACCAACCATTATTTTGATAATTGATTAATCGGATCGATTATTCTATCGATTACTAAAATTACTGAAAGCAAAAACCAAAAAAAATCCTCCAAACAATGTGCAATATAAAGCCGATAAAAACAATTAAAAGCTCCCAATTCGTTCTTTGAAGGCTATATTTAATCCATGAAATCCATTTTATTTTTCCCTGAATTCTGTGTTTTCCTTTTTATTTTTAGGGGAATCTGTGTTTTATGATGTAATACTGAACACAGAACAATTCATTTACAACAAAACATTGCATTATATCTTATTTGCACAACAGAACTGTAAAAAAATTCAAAACATGGATGAAAAAAATATCTTGGTTGTATGATATTCCTTAGAAATATATTATTATGAGAAAATTATTAATAAATAAATTAATAATTATAAAAAAAATAATCATTATTACTTTAAGAAGTACATTTTAGTATACAATTTGTCATAATTTCTTCAAGTTAAACCCATTTTTTTTTTTTTTTTTTTGACGGTTTGTCGTGATCTTAGTTTCAGTGTGTTTGACGGTAGTTTTTCCTCAAATGAAACGGTGAAAAGCTTGTGAAGTGACTCTCAGAGCAGCTCTGGACATGTTTCATGTGTTCATATCTTCATATTTTGAGACGGCAGACGCTGAAAACACTGTGGCGTGTTTGTGTATCAGACAAAAAACGGCCCCGTTCATTCATTCACGCAGAAATTACTTTCAGAAGTCGTGTTTATTTTGACTGTTAGATTAATCCATATCAAGTAAAAATGTCCAGAGCTTATGCGTAAATTTTATCACAATCTCGATATGATATTGCTTATTGCACAGCCGTCCTTCTATCCCAGATCCGTGAAGGACAGAACGAGTGGATCCTTCGCAGCCTAGCCTATATCCCAAGACTCATTGCATGTCGGTGACAACTACATTTTTTTGAGAGAAAATGCCATATTACACTTTTAAATGCAAGTTTAACCAAGACTGTCAGGTTGCAAAATTGAAATACTCGTGAGACTTTCTAACATTTACAGATATAGATATAACCAGGGCCTAAAATTAACACTCGGCAAGCGCCAAACAGTAAAAATCAGAGTATATGAAACGGTGTCAATCGGCGGTAATAATTTTATGAATTCTAGCAATGCAGTATTGTATGATATGAACGTGAACAGCGCTCTGGACAGTGTTGCATTGTCACAAAAGTTTAAGCCTTGTCCATTGAAATATTCAAGCGCAAGATTACGCAAAAGGGAATTTGTTACTCATTACCGAAGCGCGCCCAGAAATCAGCATCTCAAACAGCACGCGAATTGAGCCCTCTTTCACGTCTTGAACAGACATGTTCAAACAAAATTATGTCAAAATGCCCGCCTTGGCACGTATCTTTGTAAACATAGTCAGTTATGTCTTAAGTGAACGTAAACAGTTGAGAAAGAAAATGCATGTGTAACAGTATATTGGATCCGTGCATCAGCTCTTAAAGTGACAGCAGCCTAATAAACCTTCTGCTGTCTGTGTCCTTAATGTTAATCAAATGACAAAACACTCACTGCTCTTGACTGAATAACTTTTGTAACTTAAATCGGTTTCATTGCTGGTAAAAAACATTTATGACCGGTCATTGGGAGGTGTGGCAAAAAGTTAGATTTAGGCCTTGGATATAACCATAAAATCTATGTTATGCACTTGAAAAAAAACATGCCTTGAAAGCACTGAAAGCACAAAGCACATGAAAGGGCAAGCCACGATAAACGTTTATGCTTTTTGTTTCGGACATGTTTGCGTCATGCATCTTTCTCGCAGCTGGTCAAACTAAGGTTATGCTTTAAATAAAGACATTATTATTCATTTTAAGCAGAAAATAGCTAAAGCTTTTATGTGCAAGCTTATAAATGGCTTCTTTGCCACGTTTCTGCTGCCTGTAACCTGGCCTAACACCTCATAAAGGGCCGGACAGCCAGAGATGCCAGCCCCTGAAATTGACCGGGGGCCATTAATACCTGATCCTGTGACAGAGAAAATATGTAGAGGCATTCTGACAATATTTGACAGCATTCTGCCACCGGGTTTGCTGGGTTTGTCCATTTTCAACCCAACTTGGTTTGTTTTAGTGTGTGTGACTTAATTTCTTCTGGGGAACATAAAAGAAAATATTTGGAAAAATTGCTCATAGAATGAAA
Organism: Elopichthys bambusa; assembly: GCA_037101425.1. Taxonomy (NCBI): domain Eukaryota; kingdom Metazoa; phylum Chordata; class Actinopteri; order Cypriniformes; family Xenocyprididae; genus Elopichthys; species Elopichthys bambusa. The sequence continues at coordinate 772,997 of CM074448.1, read as the reverse complement.
GTCAATAATGGGGTCCAATGTTGTTTTGATTTTCATTCTCTGAACTAAAACAATTCAAACACTTTTTTCAATACACTCTTAATATTAAAAGGTTCCAAATGCCATTAAAGAACCGGTGAACTGTTCATTCACAACCATTTTTTTCTTATTTCTTATTGTAACCTTTTGTCCAATGAAAAGATTCCATGGATGTTAACGGTTCTTCATTTTTTTTTTTTTTTGTGAACCTTTAAGCAAGATATAACAGCAACATATAAGAACATAACCGTTATATTTCTTAGAATATTTAAAGGTCTATGTCAAGAAAATACTCAAAAAAAAAATATTGCGTAAACTTATGACATAGAAAGCAAAATATTTTACCTTGACATTTTTCTGCTCAAACAGCAACTTCAACGAATGATCTCAGCTTTGCAAAAATAAAAACATTGTACCCCCCCCCCCCTCCCCTCCCCCCCCCTCCTCCAGATACATCATACTACAGCTATGACTTCCTGTCTTGCTCCCCTGAGAGGATGAATAACAATTTCATGGTTTCCAAGCCAAACAGAAACAAATGACAATCTGCCCGGAGGTGTACAGCCTCTAGATTATTATCTGACCTATAATAAAGTACGATACAACTTCAAGATTGCCAATATACACTCCAAGGTCAGATTTGTTCAAGCAGATATCCATATCACCAATGTCCAGTCTGCTCGTACAGACTTCAGAAATGCAAACTTCATGGGACCCTCCCAATAATTAACTCTTGAAGTGTATTTTAAAGGATTTTCTGATCTAAGATTGTGATTATGGTGGTTTGCTCTCATCTCCAAGTCTTCTTATGGCTCCATGGCAATGCCTGACCGGTGATTCCTAGACCCAGTTAAATAGCTAAATATTGATACTCACTAAAATTTTTTTTTTTTTTTTTTGTGAGCCATGAAATGCTATATGCTGGGAAATGGGCTTCGTCCTCCCAGTCATGTTTTGAATAAAGATTAGCAGTTAAACTTAAAGCAGATAAAGTTATGGATTTGCAGCAGCGCTGCAGTTCTGTCCCCTCTGGTTAAAAAAGAAATGGGACAAGTGTGTAAACCTCGGAGGGTTTTGATTTCATAAAACACCTCTCATGCATCTGCATTTCTTCCCAGCATGAGGGATGAATACAAATCAAGTATCAGAGACTGATGAAAAAATATAATATTAAATCAGCGTATGTCTCCAGGAGAAAGAATCAACAACTTAAAGCCTTACTTTATATCTCGTGTTGAGGTTTAACACAAAAAAATATTAACACATTATATATATATATATATATATATATATATATATATATATATGGCAGAGATTTCCTTCATGCATGATAAGGCCTGAAATACCAAATATTTATAAGATGTTTACAATATTTTTGCTGATATAAAAATGTACAGATATAGCAAAAATTGCAATGATTTTGATGCACTTAAAGTACTTATTATAAATATTTTAATTGTGTCCCTTATTTAAACCTCAGTGGTTTGAACTGTGGAAAATAGTTTGAATAAGTTATGGAAATATGTTTTTTTAAAAGTGTCCATTCAGTTAATTAGTTTAACAATAATACTAACGGTTTATTTATGCAATCACTTATAAATGCTAATGAACATGTAGAATGAGTCAGTCTAAAATATATGCAGGGAAATATTGCTGTTTTTACGATATTAAAGTTAGTAAAGTTAGTTATGAAATTAAATGATAACACTTTACAATAAGGTCCCATTAGTTAAGGTTAGTTAATGCATTAAATAATATCAACTAACCATGAGCAATACATATGTTACAGTATTTATTAATCTTTGTTAACATTAATTAACATTAATCAGGTATTAGTAAAGGTTGAGATTAACATTAACAGATTAATAAATGCTTTAGAAATATTTTTCATTGCAAGTTACTTAATGAATCCGTGTTTTTGGACAAATCTGTTGAGTGAATGATTCAATGACTCACTCATAAAGACTTCACTTGTTTCAATACTGGATGAATCAGCGTTTCTGAAACAAATCTGTTGAATGAATGATTAAATGACAAACCTTTTTTAACAGTCTTGTCGCCACCTACTGGTGTAATGATGTAATTGATACAATCTTTATTCAAAGTTAATTTCAAAAGGTGATTTACTTGATTTTGATCTCTACTGTAGACATCAGTGTTTATATCCGAACTATAAACTTTCATCCCAGTACTTCTTTGATCATTTAAATTATTATAACAGAAATAATGATACTGTGTGGTTGAAAAGACGGTTTGCGAAGCTGTTTCATACATAGGAATACATTAGGAATAAGACTGCAAGGGTGTTTGAATCGAGAACGTTTTACTGTTCGTGCAGCTCTACTAAAAACTGTTTAAATGTAAATTCTGTGCTTTGTCTAGGTGGGTTTGCAGCACATTGACATTTGACCTCGATGTGACAAACAGCGTGTTTCCCTGAACAGTTCTTCAAGGTGTTGTAACAACTCAGGTTTGCACCGACACAGACATGAATCTGCCAAGACAGGAAATGAAAGCTCAGTACAGCTGGCAGCTTCTCTCACAGGAGCCCAGAGAACGCAAGGATCAAGGTGGATGTTTTAGGAAACAGATGCTTCGGCTGTACAGGGTCCATTCTGAAGCTCCTCAGAGAGAACAGCAGCTAAACAGCATTAGTCAGAATGAGCAGAGCTGGACCAGCTGGCGTGAAGCACCTCACCGCTCTGCTCCGTCAGCGTTTGATAGACATTAGAATGCTTGGGAGGAACATGCCAGATCTTTAAGAACAAGAGAGGCTGCTAGACTCTTTTAAAGGAGTGATTTAAAAGTGTTGAAGCATTTTATCCTATTCCAGTTTAAGATACGGAGACTCCATGGACTCTTTTCACAGACTGTTATGATGCGTTTCCAACGTTATCGACATCATAAATTAACATTTCATATACATTTAAAAAATGAATTATATATATTTGAAACTCTAAAAAAATTGAATCAACGCTGCTTTATTTCACATCATCTCTCTTCTGACTGCTGTAATCAATCTTTTATCTTTTGTAAAGTTGTGGAAACACTATCATGGATTTATTTTTTCTTTTGCTATTGGAGCAAATGGATACAAAAATCATATTTGCTGTCGTCTCTTATTCACCGCTACAGAAGTTTTCCATGTAAAAAGGGTCCGTTGTAAAGTTTATTTCCCTGAAAAGTTATATAAATACAAAACTGGATCAGAACCAATCAGGTTAGTTTGGGGGCAGAACTACCTGGTTGATCGACCAATGAGGATTTGAAACTACAAACTTCACCTTTCAAAAATGATTATCAGTTTGAATTTTCATTAGTTTTTTTTTTTTTTTTGACAGGAAAAAGCAAACATTGACTACAACATAATCAGTTACTAATATTTCATTGGTTCTCGTTTTTGCATGTGTTCATAATTTCTTTGTATGACAGCCCGGACAAAAATTATGATGTCGCACAATTTGTCATGTTTCATTGCGTTAATATCACAAAGAAAACAAGCAATATGCTTACAAAATCGTCTAATAATATTTGACTAAAGGATAAAGATGTCAATTTCCCCAGGCCGGACATCACTGCAAGTAATTATAAAATAATAGGTATTTCAAGATACTGGTTTTCACAGTACAAAAACGAATCACGCACCAAACACTTCAGTACCTGGAGAAGCAGGAGGGAAGCACATGTAGCCACATAAATATGTAACATAGGATAAAACACACATGTTCCTGAGCAGACCTTTGCTCGGGCTGTTCAGTGTTGGCACTGCATCATGAGACGGATGAATGCCGCCTTTCAAGCCAGAACATGTCTGGCAAATCCCCCAGGTTTCTAGAAACACAGGTGGTGTCTTGGGAGGAACCTTGGGAGGATGGCATCTCTACAGCATATGTCATGCGGACAAGCAGGGTCAAGAAGCAGGATGGCCTGCAGTGTGAGAGAGTTTCAGGCCACTAGACCGAATGGTCACTCGCCCTTTTGGGCCAATGCTGCACTGCCACTGAAAATCTTACATTCATTCATCTTAACTGCGTTTTTTTTTTTTTTTATGAATGTATGGAGGTACATTATAGCTGTACAAATGTTCTAAGACAACATTTTTGTAAAGAAAAAAAAAATACCTTCACTATAGTTGTTTTTGAAAGAAGTCTCTTCTGCTCACCAAAGCTGATTTTATTTTATTTTTAAAAAAAAATACAGTACAAATTGTGTCAATATTAAAATTACTTAAATAAATCATAGAGAGGCTGGATTTAAAAAAAAAAAAAAACACTGTTGAGTCCTGAAATTTATTTTACTGCAAATTGTTATGCGGAAAGTGTCACACCCTTTCAACACACCGACTGAAAAGGCCTTGACAAAACTGTCAGTTACATATTATCCAAGATAAAAAGGCCTATTGTTTTCGATCCATCTCTGATGTAATATTAACGCCGCTGACATGAGGGCATCACAACAACAATCTCACTTCTTCTTCAAAAAAGGAAGATCTGGCATGATTTGTTCATCACACAAAGCTCCTTCCCATAATGCACCGGGACTGAGGGTCGAAATGTGGCATTGTGAGATTGAAGATAACACAAACCCCAGTCTCTCTCACGGAGTTTCCCTGAGTCTGCACTGATAAAGGCTTGTCTTCCATCAGCATTAGGCCGGGTCTTTGTGCTCAAACTACCCCTAAAAACTTCAAGCTGCCTGAGGGACAATGATGTATAAATTAGCTGCCAGTTCAAAGTTTAATTTAATCCAGATTTCAGCCACTTCTGAAGTGGAGCAGAATGGCTTGGGATGCTTTGTCCAGTCTCACGCCTGCTTCCCCGCCTCCCCTTCTCCGACAGGAAGCTCTGGAAGGCTTCTTTAGTTTCAGCTCATTAACTTCTCAGTGGTTAGAGAACCCCGAGCATGCAATAGTCTGAAATAGAAAAGCAACAAAGGGCAGGACACGACAATGCCACAATGTCTTCCTGAGAACATTAAGGAGACGAGCACTGCCTGTTTTCTAACACTCTCTGGACTCCTGCGGTGTAGCAAAAGGTGACCTATTATGCTTTTTACATCTTCAACTTTCTTTAGTGTGTAATGTTGCTGTTTGAGCCTGAAAAAGGTCTGCGTTTACAAGGTTATTCTCTGTGTCACTGTTTCTGAACTCCCTGAAACGCCTCCATTGTAGTCTTGAGTTTTCTTCCGGGAACGAACATATTCCTTACGGTATTCCTCATTTCAATAATTCATATGCAGAATAAAGGGGCGGGGCCTGGTTGAGTTAGTTAGTAGTGTGTTGAAACTGGTGGTTATGGTAAGGGGCGGGACATTTCCCAAACACCAATCACAACACACTGCTCCAGCCGACCAATCAGAGCACATTGCGCCTTTCAGAAGGAGGGGCTTCATACACTAAAAAAATCATGGGTTATCTTTTATACGGGTTGAGCCATTTTTGGGGTTATTTTTTCAGTGTTTGGGTAGTTTTTGCGTTACACATATCCTGGGTCAGACTTAATAACCCAGTGTTTGGGTAGTTTTTGCATTACACATATCCTGGGTCAGACGTAACAACCTAGTGTTTGGGTAGTTTTTGCGTTACACAGATCCTGGGTCAGACTTAACCCAGTGTTTGGGTAATTTTTGCATTACACAGATCCTGGGTCAGACGTAACAACCCAGTGTTTGGGTAGTTTTTGCGTTACACAGATCCTGGGTCAGACTTAATAACCCAGTGTTTGTGTTAATTAATTTAACCCAACCCACAACACTATTCTAGTAGACCCCAAAAACAAAATCAAGACTTTAAAAACTAGCTGGCCTCTAAGTGCCAGCTAGTGAGGTTTCACTAATAGCGTAGGAATCGAAAAAGTGGGAGTTCTTTCCTGAAAGTTTGTGCTGACGCAAACTGTTTTCCGCCCATCCGTTTACATAGGCATCAAAAATGATGACCTGCCAGAGTTGTTCATCACTTGGTGCTGCAAATGGGCCCTTATCTGCAGAGATAAAAGCTGGAGGCGATTTCGACGCTTCAGTGGCTGATCTGTTCCAATCCTCACTCTGTCGCAATTGAATTCCCATCCAACCTTTGCCTTAAGAGGATTTGTCCTCAAGGGAGTCAGGAGGCCATGGCATTTGGGAAGAGGGGGATGGGAAAAGAAAAAAAAAACTTTTTTCCCTAAAATTGAGAGAGGTGAAAAAGAACAGACCTTAAAAGAAATGAAATGTGAAAGGGTTGTCTCTTTGCCCCATTTCGAACAAGTTCAATGGAAAGCCTAACAGCGGGATATTAGATTGCAGGGTGAAGTGATATTTTGCTGGCGCAGACATCCATCTGGTTCGCTCGTGTTGTTTTGGCGGAGAGAAAAGATGTAGCACATATTAAAAGTGAAAGAGGGATGCAGGCCGCAGGAGAAATCAGCAGGTGGTGATTTCTGATCCCATTATGTGGGGCTAATCCACAAACTAAAGCACAGTCTTGTTACAACCTACAATTTCTGTTCCAGAAACAGCAACACCTTCACTTGAAGTGGCCTTGCTCTCGTCTGTTGTTTCGCTTCATCCATCAATCAACTAAGAGAAGCAGTGGATTCTGGTAGCCTATGATCGTAAAGTGCAGGTCATTTTTTCAAACCGTGCTGTAGATAAAACACTGTGCTGCTCTTTTACACACGTGCAAAGTTGCATTAGGGATTAAAGCTTTGCGATGGCATCAGGGTTACAGTGGCACATGCAAGAGCTTAGTTGGATTGCTAGGGTTCACAAATCAGGCCACATGCTAAAGGAGCAACAAACAAACATATATATGCCTTTCAGTGAACAGTACTGAAACCAGATGGTCAAGAAACACGCAAGATAATGCAATAATCAAACCAAACATAGCCTTTAGTGTCTTTGAATCAATTCACTATGAAATTAAATGCCTCAAAATGATGCATCTTTTGAAAAGAGCTGATATGTTTCTAACACATCCTTATTAAGGGTTCTTAAAAAAAGAGGTTCCTAACATAGCCTTTACTTTCTAATGTACTTTAATTCAAATAATATTCACATAATCAGCCTTTTCTGTAAATTTAACAGCATTTTTACGTCTAATGCTCATGTGTGAACAGGATTCGTCAGAAAAATACAAAACAGAAACTGTGTAGCGCATCTTAAATTTTCACAGAAGTACTGGCAAAAAAATGTATAGTTCAGATATAAACAATGATGTCTACGGCATCAGTAAATCACCTTTTAAAAATAACGATGCTTCAAATCAACATCGTATCAGTTACATCGTTACACCATTTGTCACCGAGTCGTTCATTCAAGAGATTCGTTCAAAAATGCTGATTCACCTGGTAATGAAACAAGTGGAGTCTTTATGAGTGAGTCATTGAATCATTCATTCAACAGATTCATTCAAAAACGCTGATTCATTTGGTAATGAAACAAGTGAAATCTTTATGAGGGAGTCATTGAATCATTCATTCAACAGATTCATTCAAAACCGCTGATTCATTCGGTAATGAAACAAGTGAAGTCTTTATGAGGGAGTCATTTGAATCATTGATTCAGTAATGAAACAAGTGAAAGGCTTGTTCGAGATGCATCGACGCTGCGCAAACTGATCAGCTTATGACAGCAAGAGCGATTCAAAAGCATAAGGAGTCGTATGCTCTCCAAACGCTCTTGCGGTACTATGATTTCATACAGCGATTGGTCTGCCCAGCGCCGATGCATCTCGAACAAGCCCGAAATCTTAATGAGTGAGTCATTGAATCAGTCATTAAACAGATTCATTCAAAAACGCTGATTCATTCGGTAATGAAACAAGGGAAGTCTTTATGAGGGAGTCATTGAATCATTCATTCAACAGATTAATTCAAAAACGCTGATTCATTTGGTAATGAAACAAGTGAAGTCTTTATGAGTGAGTCATTGAATCATTCATTCAAACTTATTTTTAAAAATTAAATAAATAAATAAATAACACTCAAATTAATGAAATATCTTTAAATAGACTGCAGCAACTGACATTTTGTAAGAACATCTAGTAAATTACGTTATTTTGTTTAGTTGTCTATTCAGAATCATAGGAGGAAAAACTGTGATTCTTAATTTATCCAGAATTACGTAACTCCAGTTTGCACCATATTTCATAAAGAAAACGGATTCTTTCTACATATATCTAGTCTTCCTGACAACAGAAACGGGAGGATTCTCAAAGCATTCGGCCAAATTTAAATTTATATTTTATTCTATATAAATAATTCAGCTTTGGCAAACAGAAATAGGTCCTGTCCCAGAGCTTGTCTGTGCTTTAAATCTTTGATGATAAGCAATAGGAGGAAGAGGAGGCGATGGTTCATCCCGTCAGACCGCCAACGCTGCAGAGTTTATCAGGACATGTGAAACTGTTGACAAACTGCACCACAAGAAACAGGCTTCGAATCTCGGCCAAACCTCAAATGCTGTTCTGCCCTGCTCGCCTTGCTGTAATTCAAAAGGAATGTGTGTGGTTTGAACCAGTCGCCTTTTCCAGTCCCAGAAGCATTGAAAACCCCTTTTGCCATATGACTAACCTGCCTTCAAATCAGCACTGAGAGCCAGTCTGGTCTAATGTTTGCTGATAAGGCTCATTTTGGTTGGAAACACTGAGACACTTTAAAGGCACAATTGAACGCTGAAGCTAGATGTTTGTCAGGCTAAACAGTAACAGAAAGAAGTCTAGTGCGACCAAAGAGGAACCACCATGTGACGTTTATTAGTGTACACAACATAGAGTCAACACTTAGTTAATTATACCTTGTAATACAAGCCATGTTCACATTTAGTCAGTTTTTCCATGAAAGGAGCCACAGCTACGCAGAAATATGTTTGTGATCTCAGTATTGAATGTGTCTGATTTGTTCTGTCAGTGCAGCGTGAAAAAAGAAAACAAAGCGATATAGGCTGAGGAGTTTGACAACGGTGATATAAAGCAGGAACAGATTCAGACAACAGCAAAAGGAAGCTCGCAGTGCCAGAAAGCAACGTTTAATGTCCTACGGGGCCTATATGCAAGTTATCCTGAATGTGATGGATGGGTCGAAAACAAATTAAGGAAATGAAAAACAAATCTATAGTTTAAAACACATGTGCCTAGCAACATACTCTGTGTATTCATGTTGGTTTTGGAAACTTTTGCATCTTTTTTCAAACGCTAAATAATAAATATTATTTCTTAAAATGTTTGTAAATATATTGCATATATATTTTTATTGTAAATAAAAGTGCATGCATTTAAAAAAAAAAAAAAAAAAGTTTAAGACGCGTACTTCCATTTACTTATTATAAGTATTAAAAAACAGCACCATGTTCCACAATCAGGTTCTCGACGGCCGGTTCAGTGCGGAGCGTGTCAATTTCATTTGTGCGAACAATGACAATGCACTCGTTTGGACCGGCTCATTTCAACAGTGTGACGGAAGGCTGCTGGACGAGAAAGAGCTCATAGTTCAGTTTTCAGCACATAAACGGGTGTTAACAGGCTGCATTAGGCCAGATTAACAGCGGCGCGTGGGGCTGTCGAATTAATGCATCCGAGCACATCAAAACTCCCGAAGGGTCAGTACGCTTTCTGAACCACAATGATTAAAGATCAACAAAACCTCCTCTTGGGCCGCTTGTCTCACTGCCGCAATCGCTTTCCATGCGATGTACCCACTCGAGGTCTGATCAGGTGGACACAGTTAAAAGAAATTGGATATAGTTGCAGCCACAGTATCAGTGGGTGAAATCGATGAAGGGACCAGATTTCAGAAAGTTCAGAAGTTATATAGTCTCTTCAACATCACCTCAAATACCTCCCAGGATGCTTGATGTCAAAATAAAATACTCTGCTTTTGGAGTGCAGATACGGTTTATAACACTTCCCGTATCAACCACTTGTCAGTGGGATGTGGAAATTAAAGAAACGCTTGAATACACGCTGGGAAAATATCACCCTCACCTATGGTTAAATGGTGAAATGATTTGTGCATTTTAATTTGGTGCATTCATAGAAGTTAAAGAACACTCACATATTTTAGCAGAAGCAATCTGGAGGTATCTGTGGTTCACAGGTTCATCAAAACAGTGTGACTATCTGTCTAACTATCTGTACTTTACAGACAGCATGTTCCTTTACCAAAGAGATGGAAAAAAAAAAAAAAAAAAAAATCATAATATAATTTTTTTTTATTCTTCAGCAAGAGGCATGAACTCACATTAAAAAAATAAAAAAATAAAAAATAAAAAAAAAAGCAACAGAATACTCAATAATAAAATAAAATGAAATAATCACTATACATTTAGAGGAAAAGAAATATTAAATAATTACTATAGAAAATAAAAATGTGGCCTTTGAGGCTAAAAGGATCCTGCTTATTTTAAAAGAAAAATAATGCTTATTATGAATTAAAAAAATAAGTTATTAATAAAATTAAATAAATAAAATTAAAGGTTTTTTTAGGCTAAATGTTAATGTTAATAATTAAAATAAGCAAAAATAAATTAATATTAAAGACAATTAAAGTAAGGAATAAAAGAAACTGCAAATGCATTTAAAAAAAAATCAATGAATTAAATGCAAATATACAAATACTTCTGTAACAAGTCTGTGGCATATATATGTACTCTTTAACATAAAATAATTAGCATAAAAATTAAAAGTTTTTTTTTTTTTTTTTTTATAGGCTAAAATTATCTTGTTTTGTGGCCCCTGATCTTTATAAAGTTGAAGATTGCTGTTTGTTTACTCAAGCAAAAAAACAAAAAAACAGAAAGCACCAAATTCAGTCACAATCACGACAGATTCAGGTGAGGCAAGCTGTTTATTTCTTGCAGAACCAGATCTACTACAGACGCACAACTTCAGACTATGAGAAACGCACACTACAGCACACAGATGGCGTCTCACACTGTTCCTACATTTAACCTGCAGTGACGGTTTCTACACTCATTAACTCGCACAGATCTTTTCCCATTATGAAAGACTTGAATCGCACACGTTCCCTTCAGGCACAGCGTCTCACCAGACTCCCTGTTACACTGTACTTTTGAGTCTCAACCACGGTAAATAGTACTGTGAATACTAGTGGCAGCTGTTAACCACTATAACAAAAAAACAAAAAAAAATGACACCAGCTTTACCGTTTTATTCATGTCTTTACCACTAACACGTCTGTCTGCCACAAGTGTAAAGAATGCAAGTTGCTCTCCAAAACCAAGCAGCAATAAGAAAAACACTCAGATCAGATCAAAAACACAGTCAAAATTCTGAAATATTATTTTAATTTAAAAGTTTTCTATGTAAATATATTGTAAACAGTAATTTATTTCTGTGATTTTCAGCATCATTACTCCAGTCTTCAGTGTCACATGATCCTTCAGAAAACACTGATATGCAGCTCTGATTTTTATCAATGCTGTTTTCAGGAGTCTTTGATGAACAGAAAGTTCAAAAGAACAGCATTTATTTAAAATAAAAACATTTGTAACATTATTAAAAAAGTCACTTTTGATCAATTTAATTCATCCTTGCTGAACACACGCACAGCAATAATGTGAATATGAACATGCATTTATACACAATTCACTTCAGTGATTTAGGTTGGCATGCGTTTATAACAACTGCATGAGTTCACATGAACCTCAGACTGCTTTTCAAGCAAATTCAGTGTGGTTAACTGGTGTGCAGAAACCCAGTTTCACACCAACTCTGACGTCAAACAGACTCACATCTGTCTCAAAAGCTGCAGTGTGAAAGCAGTTAAAGCAAACCCCCTTGCATTTCAGCCGCTGCTCTTAAACCACAATCCTCCAAAGGAACTTTCCATTTGCTAAGCTAATAAAGAGCAAGAACAGTCAGAGTGGTAGCAAAAGGAGCGCGCTTTAAATGGCAGCGTGCGCTGAGGGTTTTTTCCCCCCACAAGTCTGTGTGTTCACATTGGGGGGGCTCTGGGTCACGGCTTTGCACCCTTGAGGCTCCTTACAGTCTACAGTAACCGGGCCAAAGCAGCAGCACTTTCAGTACTCGCTCTTCCACCGCTTCCTCGGTTTGTCGATTCCCACTGGTATGCATGACTTTATCCCTGTGAAAGAACTGCCTCCAACTCTCGGAGGAAAAAAACACCCTGAACAGAGCGGCTTTGAAGCGAACGCACATACGTGATGCAGATGTCTGCGGTGTCGACGTAAACAAGCACAAGACATGTGCCATCGGAGAATAGCGAGGCATATCTGCTTTTTTCCTCTCCCCTACTCTGCCTCTTCATTCTTTCCATCTGCTGGGAAAGAAGATAAAGAATAATGCCACTGTTCTTTGGAGTAACCAAAGACAGGGTAATAATAATGACGAGCTTAGCTGCAGGGAGAGAAGAAGTCGGCTGATGACAAAACAAGAGCACTCTGGGATTCCTTTACAGGCCTGGCGGCCCAATGCCTGCTGAGACCATTAAGGATTATGCAATGTGGAACAGTTAAAAAAAAGAGCCCCTCCAGGGAAGAGAGGTGGGATGCAAGATTTTCTCCCACGTGTCCACTTTAAATGCACGCTGGGGAAGGAAAAAAAAAAATGCCTCATTTACACTGCCGTTCGGAAATGTTGGGGTCAGTAAGATTTTTAAATGCCTTTAAAGGTCTCTTCTGCTCACCAAGGCTGCATTTAGGTGAACAAAAATACAGTGATATTGTGAAATATTATCATTTTAAATAACCATTTTTATATTTTAAAAAGTGATTTATTCCTGCACTGGGTTGAAACAACCCAATCACTTCCATTTTCAACCCAGCGAATTGGCTGTTTTAACCCAGTGGATGGGTTAAATGCTTGCACAACCTGCTGGACAGTTTTATTTAACTCAACTATTGTTTAAAAATTACTATAAAATTGTATATTTTATAGTATACCATATATAGTATATATATATATATATATATATATATATATATATATATATATATATATATATATATATATATATATATATATAAAAAATACATACACACACACATATTATATATATATATATATATATATATATTAGGGTTGAAAATTAAAAATCAGATAATTACTAGAGGCAATAATAATCAAAAGGTGAATATTTATTAACAAGCAATTTAATAAATGTTAATTTCCAACATACTTTGGGTTCATTTTAAGCAAGAAATACAGTCATTTTTAAGTGAGTTAAATAAAACTACCCAGCAGGTTGAGCAAACATTTAACCCAATTTGCTGGGTTAAAACAACTCAATTGTTCAACCCAGCATTTTTTAGAGTGTGTGATGGAATATTGGATATATTTTGACAATCTTTGAATTATGAGTTTCCAAATGTATTCATTCAGCAAGGTGTTCTATGTAAGTTTTTGACTGTACTAAAGCATAAAAATACCATAATATGTTTGCAGATATTTATTAAACATGTTGAGTTCACATACTCGCTTCTCTGAGAACCAGTGCTAAAGCCAGTTATTTTACTATCTGTTTTTGTTTTGGTCTGTGCAAGACCGCACGTTGCCAATTTACCCAATAGTATTTCGCCACCCCGGGTTGCCAGTTGGCGGAAAACACATGCAGCGAATTGCAGCCATGGAAGCCAGCGAACAAACTGGGTCAGAGATCGCGGATTGTACCCCACCTAAAAAGCCTCAGCATCCATCTAAAAATCTCTATGAACGGGAGCATATTAAAACGCAATATCAACTAAATTAACTAATTATCTTACAGTGTGCAAGTCTCCTCGCCTTCCAATGTCAATTAAGCTCGCTCCTGTTGCGCGTCTTCAAACTGGCTGAGAAGGAGGGGTAAGTACCCTGCAGTACCAAATTCAACCACTAGCTGTCATTCATAAAAAAACGATAACAGAGCCCATGTTTCCATCCAAAGTTGTGAATTTAACATGTGTGCAAAATTGGAACATAGCATAAAACATTTGCGAATAAAGCATCCCATGTGTTGAAGAGAACAAAATCATCACTTCCTGTGGAACTGGTGCAAAATACTGCTGCAGTCGGGCTCTTTTTTTTTTCCTCCATCATAAATGAGTTCGTCTCAGAACGCGGTCATGTGATCTTGCGTTCGGATGCTGGTGCTTGGGAACACAATCATGTGAGGCGCTTCTGGAGGGAATTAAACCAAAATCCACTTTGACTCAGGCGTTTCAGGACCACCAAACCAACATCTGAGATGCTGTGATGCGATTGGTCCGCTGGTTAGTCCAATCACAGCCTCTGCTGAGCCAAAGTCACGTGACGTTTTGAGGGTTTTATTCGGTAAATGTGTTTCCATCGTAGTTTATGTGCACGTCTTCTTATTGTATCCGCCTCAGTTTAGTGCATTTTTAAAACTTATGCACATCTTGGCGTTTCTATCCAGATTTTTTTATGCAATATCAAAAAAATAAAAAATAGGTGGATGGAAACATAGCTAGTGTTATTATATATTTTAAAAAAAACAACACAATTTTGTTTGTATTAATGCTTATATTGCATGTAAAACAACAATGGAAGATGTTTCAATGATTGTCATTTTTAAAGATGTTTTATTTCCTCGCTGATTAAAGGTGCTGACAACCTCCTCGCTGATTCATGGATCTGTTTTCATTAACACACTCATCATCACTTGCAATCAAAACCTGTACACTGCATCTGCCAAATGCCACAACATGTTGCACTATTATTATTTCATATGCCAAAGCCAATATTCCACCCTAAACCATTAATATTTACAGAACACTTCTGGGCCCTTATCTCGCAGACTCAATACATTTTTCAGCACGCAGAGTGAGTGCGGATGTATGACCATCCGGCTTGCTAATCAGGAATAGAAAAACAGCCTCAGCTGAGAAACCATCATATAAAAGCACGACGCACTGGATAGAATGTGAAATAGTGACAAAACATAAAGCACTAGTTTCTTTCTAAACACGATTCCCTTGAGATCGGGTGCAGTGACCTTAATTGCATAAAATCTCCATTTCGAACGAAGGCGGTGTTCACACTTCCCACCAAAACATCATGCAAATTACACGGTCGAACATCTGGCCGCGGTCAACACAACTCTGACCGGTCCGTAGCATACAATTTCAGAGAAAGCGGAGGTCATTCTCATGCCACATTAGCAGAAAAACCATTTATTTTTGTTTACGTGAGGATGGGACGGTGTGTTCTCACTGGAGGTTTCAAGCCAGGTAACTTTAATTGCTCTGTGTACATGACGTCGGTATAGAAAATCTATGCCTTGATGCCTCTAGGCCAAAGTGAGTGAGCGATTGAGGTCCTAATCAATGGGAGGAGATGGTACAGACCAGCATGCCAGTCAACCACGGAATTACAAACGCGTGTGCCAATCCTTTCGTCAAAAAAATGACTGGCACTGGATTATTCAGGATCTACGTTCATCACATGCATTGCCAATTATTTGTATAATAATGAGGCAGGCAGAAACTCAACCTGCGAAACATTAATGAACGTCACTTGCAGTGCTTCAGAACATACATATTCCATTCTGATGAGAGAAAACCATCAAGGATCGCATGTGTTCACATTCCAGCAAACCGAGCCATGTGTGACCAAGAGAGAGTTAGTGTCTGATTTACAGCTTCTGCATGTTAAGCTGCTCTGAGAGGCACCTGGTCACTGTAAGGAAGACGTTGGCCGCTCTGAACACGTCTGGTGAACGGACAAAATGGGTGCCTGAAAGCATAGGTCCTGAATTAAAATTTCCTGATAATTGATGTCATCAAAGATGTTCATGTCTTTCTTTCTTCAGTCGGAAAGAAATGTTTTTTGAGGAAAACGTTCCAGGATTTTTCTCCATATAGTGGACTTCACTGGGGTTCAACGGGTCCAAATGTCAGTTTCAGTGCAGCTTCAACACGATCCCAGACGAGGAATAAGAGTCTTATCTAGAGAAACCATCGGACATTTTCTAAACAAAATAAACATATATACTTTTTAACCACAAATGCTCGTCTTGCACTGCTCTGTGATGCGCCACGCATGACGTAATCATGTTGGAAAGGTCACGCGTGACGTAGGCTCCAGTGTTTACAAAGCGAACATTTTACATTTTTTACCAAAAAATGTAAAAAAAACAATACCGGACGATTTTTTACGTCACGCGTGACCTTTCCAACATGATTACGTCATGCGTGGCGCATCACAGAGCAGTGCAAGACGAGCATTTGTGGTTTAAAAGTATATAATTTTTAATTATTTTTAGAAAATGTCCGATGGTTTCTCTAGATAAGACTCTTATTCCTCGTCTGGGATCGTGTAGAAGCTGCACTGAAACTGACATCTGGATCCGTTGAACCCCAGTGAAGTCCACTATATGGAGAAAATGTTTTCCTCAGAAACCTTCATTTCTTTTCCACTGAAGAAAGAAAGACATGAACATCTTGGATGACATGGAGGTGAGTAAATTTTAATTCTGAAGTGAACTAATCCTTTAAGTTTAGCTCAGCAATGCACATTTACAAAATGTGTAAATCATTTTTTGTAGCGTTCATCTAAATTCAACAACAACAAAAAAGTTTAATCATACCTAAAACTGCGTCTGTGATTCTGGTGAAGTTGACTATATATATATATATATATATTTCTCTTCCATTCATTTCACAGTACATCAGTGAAAAAAACTTATCAAGCTTCATTACACATCAAATACTGTTCATTAATGTAACTTAATTAGGATATATTCCTGTTAACAACAATTTTAAAACCATAATGTGAAACAACAATGCCAAACTGAATTGAAAAACACTGCTGTGATTTGCGACACTTGATACATTACATCATCAGTCACGATACATTGTATCTAATACATCACTTATCATTTGACACATTGTAACGCGCAGAGAAACGCTGTTTGACTGGTTACTCTATAACGTGGCTGTTTGACTTTACGCTCAACTACCCCCCAGCAAACCGCGTATTGTTCCCGGTTGAAACTCACCCTTTCCCCCGAAAGAAAGGCTGTCAAGCCGAGGGTTAATATCATCCAAACGTTCCTCATAATTCCTTAGTCTTCACTCGTGAAAAAGGAAAATATCGTCCCCCTCGTCTGTTTCCACTTTTGGAGAAACTCTTCCCTCTCTCTCGCGCTCTCTCTCTCTCTCTCTCTCTCTCTCTCACAGGACTCAAATCCCAGCGGATACGTGTTGCTTTTTGTCTGCTTATTCCTCCGCGCACTTCTGTACGCTAAAATAGGTCGCTTTCACGTCGAGTCTACGACCGCCTGCGTTTAAAGCTGCTCTCGTCTCGTAAAGGAGAGTTTAACTTGAGGTCTCTCGGCCATATGTCTGAAGAAGTGAAGCTCTGCTGTCGGAGCCACCCGCAGGACTGACTGAGAGGAAAATACGGGTCAAACGGAGGGAGAGCTTGAGCAATGATTGACAGAGAGCGCGACCATATGGGCTCGTGGACGGAGAGAGAGAGAGAGAGAGAGAGAGCGCGCGCGCGCGCGCGAGAGAGAGAGTAAAGTTTTAACTTGTTTTATTTTTAAGACTACCTGTCTGATTTAAGTGCTAAATAGTAATGACTTTTATGCTAGCGTGCTCTTTCCAATTATTCAGATACATTTCATGATGTAAAACATTTCAATGAACAGGTTAAGCCGGTTCCCCCAAACCGGTCTGAACGGACTGAATCGGTTCGATTTCCTCATTCCCCTTTCCTCAGATATATTTTAAAACAAAAGTGTAAAATTAAACAATTGTATTCTGATGGAGTCTGAAAATGTGAAACTACCTGCTGGAACGAGGTCAATGTACATTAATTCTCAATGCAATGTCTCCCCCTAATGGACACATTTTGCATAACAGTATCATAGATGATCATAAATAATCCTGTTTTTGATTCTTAATCTTCTCTGGATGGCCATGATCTTCATTTACTGACCACAGTCTAGGAATAAAAATTAAGTGTAGTTGTTTTTGTAACACTGCGATGCATTTGAAGGCATTATGAAGCAGTAAATTTCCTTTGGGATAATTGGACTCGTGCTTCCTGATCTTGAGTGCTTGCCAAAGGTAACCAATTAACTCCCTCTTCTCACTTCACAGACCCGGATTATTAGCTGTGGCGTCTTAGATACCCGCCAATTAAAGGATTAGTTCACTTCAGAATTAAAATTTCCTGATAGTTTACTCAGCCCCATGTCATCCAAGATGTCTTTCTTTCTTCGGTCGGAAAGAAATGAAGGTTTCTGAGGAAAACGTTCCAGGATTTTTCTCCATATAGTGGACTTCACTGGGGTTCAACGGGTCCAAATGTCAGTTTCAGTGCAGCTTCTTCACGATCCCAGACGAGGAATAAGAGTCTTATCTAGAGAAACCATCAGACATTTTCTAAAAAGAATAAAAATTATATACTTTTTAACCACAAATGCTGATACTATAAAATCAATAAACCATTAGTCTAATAGTTGATACAGGAGAAAAGTAATGTAATGCATTTTGTTTATCCATGTACTTGGTTTCATATTTTCAATGATTATTATTATCATTTCCATCCGCTAACATAAGGATGTGTTGATTATTCTTATGAGGTTTGAATTTAAAGGGATAGTTCACCCAAAAATGACAAATCTGTCATTATTTATTCACTCTCAAGTTGTTCTAAACCCACATGAAGTTCATTTGAAGAATGTTGGTAACTGAACAGTTGTTGGTCCCCATTGACTTCCATTGATTAGGGAAAATACTATGGGGACCAGAAAGGTGCCACCTAGTGAAACAAATTGTTATTTATTCTCATTATTAAATATGATTCTAGCCAACCCCCATGGATAGCGACAACAAAAATAATTGAAAGAAAATTGCATGATATAAAAACACGCACAAAAAAACAAAACAAAAGGTAGTTTCAATGCAATGATGATTGATGTATTGCATTTATTCTGCTCGACAAAAAAAACAAATAGTTTGCGTTTTAGTACAGTACAAGTATAATTCAACCATAGCATGATTAAGCACTACCTAGGAGAGCAGGGCAGTTTATGACATCTGAAGCCCTTAAACAGGTGAGGGAGCAGGGGAACGCTGGGTTATGATACGGGCGCCGGTTTGACTTCCTGGGTTAAAGGTCAGGAGACAGAGTGAGAGTATGAAAGAGAAGATGGGCCAGTAAAAGCATAAATCTTCACTTGCAGTTGCTTGAGCACAGAAGTTGACCAAGTTGCTCGCAACAACCTCACATAGAGGAGCTCTCAGATATCTTCATTGAAAGTACACTAAAACTGCACGTGTCTTCCAGAAGTGTCTTCCCGCTGGAGTCACGCAGGATCCTCCGCAGCGGTTGGCGTCCCACTCCGTCTAACATAATCTGAATATAAACACTTATTATAGGCGTACTGTAGTGATCAGACACTACAGGATAAGACACAAATATGGTTTGGAAGATGGACTCATGATGTACTCGCTCATTATATACATTTTAAACAAAAAAAAGGTACATAATATAGTGTAATAGGTGCATTTTTCAAGCAAATTTAGTATAAATGTGTATTAAAACTTTTTTTAAATCTGGGTTGTACTATTTTTTGGCATTAAAAGGATTTTATTATTATTATTATTATTATTATTATTTTATTTCCATAAATGAATGATTGTTTTTTTTTAAAAAAAAAAAAAAAGAAAGAATGTATTTAAAATGTATTTAAAAAATAAAAATAAATAAAATATTATAATATAATTAAATAGTGTATATAAAAATAAACAATATTTAATAAAAATAATAACATTTTAATGAAAAAATACCATTTTAAAAACATTGAATAAAATAAAAATATTATGAAATAAGTTTCATTAGAACATTCTTTTCCGAATTTAATGTTTGGGTTTTTCAGGATTCTTTAAAATGTATTAAAAAAAAGACAAATAAATATAATAATAATATCATATACAATAATAATATATAATATCAATAATAAATAATAATAATTATTAAAATAACAATAATAAATAATAATATCAATAATTAAATAGTATATATATTTAATAAAAAATAAAATATTTAATTAAAACAATACAATTTTATATACTAAATACAAATTTAAATATATTTTAATTAAATAAAGATAATATTAAATAATTTAAGTTAATAATAATAAGTCATAATTAATTCATTAGTCAAACATGACTACATTTTAATTTTGTTTTCTTGTGTTTCCATCGAGTGGACACTTTCTTATCTATTATCCAGTGCTGTTTGTCAGAGTCCACAACCTCAGACTGACCCTCTTCCTGATCTTCTGATTCATTCAGGGCGGGGTTAAAGCTGTCTGAGCGAAACAAGCAGCCAATCACCACCTGGATGCCCTTCAGGCCACGCCTCTCAAAGGTCACCCATCAGTATAACTGCAAACTGACACTCAGTACTGTTTGTTTCCCAATACTTTAAACACCTGCTGTGAAATTACAGTGAAAGTAATGCAATTAACCTGGAATATACTGTAATTTCACACTAAAATGTTTAACAGTGCATGTTACTGCAGTCACAGATGACATGCTGTGTTAGCTTGCTGATAGCTTACATGCACATCTTAATTGTGCCATTTCAGTAATTAAGCACTGCTCCTTTAATAATTTCATGCTTTTTCACAAGGCTTAATTCAGGCCCGGCTCCAAATTTAAACTCACAAGAGACTTTGGTCTTTTCTCCAGAGCTTTCTTCTCACAGAAGCAAGAGAAGTAGAGCAGGAGATTGGCGAGAAACACATCCAGCTCTTTCCTCCTGCCAGTATTTTGGCTGCACTAAAGGAACTACAACTGAAATGAGCTTTTAATGTTGGCTGTTCATTTAGGGTATAAGAAGCTGATGCATTAGACAATAAAGAGGAAGAAAGCAGTAAATATGAAAATGCAAAAGCCTTCCTCAAACAGTATTAAAATAAAATACATAGTAAAATAAAATTGAATAAAGATAAAAACATCAGAAGAACACACAAGCTGCAGCCACTGCAACATGTTCAATGTATATTAAACCATTTATGGGGAAAAGGCCATTTTTCATTGCTCATATTGTTTTCATTATGAAGCAAAGTACCTACATTTAACATCCTGAATCGTGACACATGCCTTTTGTGAGAGTTTTATTGAGGTCTTGAAGGTCTCGCAATGTTCCTTTGAAAAATGAAACTGAGTAAATCAATTGCTCTGAACAATACATCAAAGTCCTTCATAATGACCACCATGCCAGGAGAATGAAGTTATTACGCCATCATTATTTCCTGATGTCTGCCAACCGTACGAGGTGATGTTGAAAAACAGCTTCTGAAATGCATTGGGTATGTTGAAGCATTTTGTCGTTTTCTCATTGGGCTTCTAAATTTTTAGGGAAAAAAAAAAAAAAAAAAAAAATGAACCAAACAGTGACAGACTGTTAAAGAACAAAAATATTTTTTCCCTAATATTTTTTTGTTTACATGCAATTAAAAGGGGGAAATGAGTAAGACTTTATTTTTCTCTCTTGACCATATTAATGGACGTGTTCTTCTTAAAGTCCACCTGTGGTGTAAATCGAGTTTTTAATGTTGTTTATTTGTCTATGTGGTGTTTTTAATACGCTTTTAATACAAACCATGTGCGAATTCAAGAGTATTTTCTCCTAAAAAACTGCAGTGAACTAAACTAAAAAACGCTGGTGTTTCTGACGTCACTACCTTGTAACCAATCACGTCAACGTGTGATCGTCAATGAGTGGATCTCTGAGCTGGTGCGAGTGAGTGTAGGCGGGGCTAATTTGCATATTCATAGAACCGGGTATACTAAATGAGGCAAGGGTGTAGTTACATTCAAGCTTTATATATATATATATATATATATATATATATATATATATCATTTGGTGAGTTTTAAGGTATAAAAGTATCGACTACAGGGGAACATTAAAGTTTGCTGAACTAAATTTTTACAATAATATATATTTTTTAAATAAGGTGATTTTTCAGATCAATCTGTTTGACTTGGATAATGTTAAATTAGAAATGACTCAACTAAATTTACATGCATTTGCCCTAATAATATAGGCTACTGAATGATATCATCGTCCTGTAGGCACACATGATTTTTCTAGGACAGTCTAAAACACATGAGCACGTGACCTACCGGTTCAGTCGGGTTTGTCACATTCACCCACATTACATTAAACTCCGGAACTGGAAGCGTCCACGGCATCCTAGCGACAGCCAGTAACGAAAGCGACGTGTGACGCTTTGTGGGAAGCCACGCCCACCACGCACAAACTCTTCCTGTTATGAAACCGAGGCATATGAGAAGCCGCTCTTCTGGTGGTCGCTGAATTGGAAAAGCGAGGTAACAAATCTCAAATCTTATCAAACATTTACAGTGTCGTCTGCAGATTCGAATTGAATGTTGATTAACTTATTTTGCTGGAGTATGCTCAGTGTTGTTTTTTTAAAGAAGTGCATTGTACAATGCAACAAAAGTGACATAAATAGCCTATGTTTTAAAGTTGTGTAACATTAATGCTTTTATTGGCCACTGATAGTCCAGTGATCCGCCCACTAATAGTTTTTACCAGTCAGATGATGAATTTATTAAGGTCATAGTAATATTGTGTCAGTTTCAGCACAAACAGAAAGTAACAACTCACAGATGACATGATATATAATGCTTTGTCATTGTGATTCTGCAGGTAGATCAGGTGATTTTGCACTGAAAAATCAGACATTTTTGAAGCCTTGTTTAGGTAATTAATGTAGTAGTTACATTTTACATTGCAAATCAAGTGGTGACCTCACACAAAAATTGATTAAGTAATAACAAAAGTTAACAAAAATGGCTAATCAAACATTGAAATGCATTAATATTGAATTGTGTTGACCCAACAGTATACAGCATTATTAATATGACATAGACTGGAGAGTAAAATTAAGCATTTAAATGCAGAAACAGCAGTACTTCACACACTTTACATATTTCATATAGTCTGGATAGTATTTTCTTTATCTTGCATAGTTTACTTCATGCTTTTTGAGTATGAGTGCATGCCATTAATCCGGTCTAACTTGACAAATGCATCTTATAATAACAGATAAATGTGCCACGGTAGCTTGATTAGATGCACAACATTTCACGTCAACTACAGAAAGCATTTTCTCCTCGTTTTTAAACGTTCATCAGCCTATTTATTTTGCTCTCCTAACTATGTCTAATTTGCATTTTATTATTTGCAACCGTCCGCTACCCTGAAGAGGAGAGAGGACATGTCTGCCCAGGCGAACCGGGTCATGGCTTTATCTGAGTGGGAGGACAGGTGGCAGGAAGGAAGAACTGGTTTTCACAGACCTCAAGTGCACAAGTAATCACACGTTTGGTCACTACTATAATCATGCATATTAAAGAGGACCTATTAAGCTTTTTTCCATCTTTCTTTACTGTGTAAAGTTGCTGTTTGAGCATGAAAAAGCCCTGCAATGTTCCAAAGTTCTTCTCTATATCAGTATCAGTGTTTCTGAACTCCTGAAACGCCTCCATCTTGAGTTTTCTTCACAATATTCCTCATTTAAATAATTCATACGCAGAATAAAGGGGCGGGGCCTGGTTGAGTTAGTTAGTAGTGTGTTGAAACTGGCGGTTATGGTAAGGGGCGGGACATTTCCCAAACACCAATCACAACACACCAATCAGAGCACATTGTGCTTTTCAGAAGGAGGGGCTTCATAGAGACAGAGCGTTACTGACAGACTGGGAAGAGAGGAGCTGCAACAATGGAGAATATGAGGAAAATAATCAACATTCAAGCAGGAAAACCTGCTCTAGTAGAGCACAAAAACAACATCAAGACTGTAAAAGGGCTTAATATGGTGTTTTTAACATATCTCATATAGCTGCATGATTTAGACGCCATCATGTGTCGCTTACGAATGAATTGAATTCTTAATAAATGTATAGAGGAGCCACACAATGTTATCAATGTATTGTTTAACTCTAATTCTCTCAGAGATTGACAGAGATTTTTTTGTACTCTTTGGTAGTTTGCTGGAAAACAACTTGGACAAGGTCGTATGTGGACGAAAGGAGGTTCGATTCTTCTTCCCATTATGTGGAAAAGCTGTAGACATGAAATGGTACGAGGTCTGTTTCAATAAATAATGTTAAAAATCTTCTTAGCGCTCTCTAAAATGTTCATATATTTTCTCAGGCTGGCTGATATGGGTCACACAGTTGTTGGAGTTGAAATTTCCGAAAAAGGAATTAAACAGTTCTTTGCAGAGCAAAATGTTGCTTATAGTGAAGAACCAGTATCGGCTATTCCTGGAGCAAAGCTTTTCAAGGTATCTGAAGGTCTCATATTTGTCATCTATAGTGTTTTCAGGGCACAAGCCAATGATAAAATTACAGTACCCATAAATCATACATTGAGTTACTATCCACTAGATCTGCAAAAGATGTCATTCTCGATTCAAACACCCACACAATCTTATTTTTAAATACGACTCCTTATACTTTTGAATCGCTCTCGAAGTACTTTGATGTCAAACACCGATCGGTTTGCAGCGCTGACGCATCTCGAACAAGCCTATCACGACTGAGTCATTGAATCATTCATTCAAGAAATTTGTTTTAAAACACTGATTCATCCAGTAATGAAACAAGTGAAGCCTTTGTGAGTGAGTCATTGAATCATTCATTCAATAGATTTGTTAAAAATGCTGATTCATCCTGTAATGAAACAAGTGAAGCCTTTGTGAGTGAGTCATTGAATCATTCATTCAAGAAATTTGTTCAAAAACACTGATTCATCTGGTAATGAAACAAGTGAAATCTTTGTGAGTGAGTCATTAAATCATTCATTCAAGGGATTCGTTTAAAAACGCTGGTTCATCTGGTGAAGAAACAAATGAAGTCTTTATGAGTGAGTCATTGAATCATTCATTCAAGAGATTTGTTAAAATGTTGATCATCCAGTGATGAAACAAGTGAAGTCTTTAGGCTTGTTCGAGATGCATCGGCGCTGTGCAGACCAATCGGCGTATGACATCAAAGTACCGCGAGAGCGTTTGGAGAGCATACGACTCCTTATGCTTTTGAATCACTCTCGAAGTACTTTGATGTCAAACACCGATCGGTCTGCACAGCGCTGATGCATCTCGAACAAGCCTATTACGACTGAGTCATTGAATCATTCATTCAAGAAATTTGTTCAAAAACACTGATTCATCTGGTAATGAAACAAGTGAAATCTTTGTGAGTGAGTCATTGAATCATTCATTCGAGAGATTCGTTTAAAAACGCTGGTTCATCTGGTGAAGAAACAAGTGAAGTCTTTATGAGTCATTGAATCATTCATTCAAGAGATTTGTTAAAAAATGTTGATTCATCCAGGGATGAAACAAG
The DNA here is from genome assembly GCA_037101425.1 of Elopichthys bambusa. NCBI lineage: Eukaryota > Metazoa > Chordata > Actinopteri > Cypriniformes > Xenocyprididae > Elopichthys > Elopichthys bambusa. Next base: position 747,623 of record CM074448.1, on the reverse strand, counting down.
TGAAGTCTTTGTGAGTGAGTCATTGAATCATTCATTCAAGGGATTCGTTCAAAAACAAAATGATGTGTAAATGATGTGTTATTTTGTGTAGTTGTCTGTTCAGAATCGTGGGAGAGTCGTACTGCTCTACTATCCACCTTATGGTTCACTCTACTGTTTTTTGAATGTGCTTCTGATTCATTATCCTCTATAGGTAAATAACTAGAAGAATAACAAAGTGCTTTAAACCAGTGTGTTTTTCTACAGGTAAATTAACTGGAAGTGAATGACAGAGAGCCTTGCACATTCAAGTTACAAATGGCCGTGTCACTCTTACATTTAAAATAATATGGCTCGTTGTATTGTTATGATGCCTTTTGGCTGAGTGTCAGATTAATACAGACGGATGCTCACAATGCTTCAGCTTTCCTTAAAAAGCAGACGGTATGATGTTTCTGTGTTACACTCTCTCAGCTAATGCATTTTCCTTGTTCTCAGAGCGCAGATGGGAAGATCTCCATCTATCAGTGTGATTTATACAAATTCTCCAGGTGCGTTTTATACTTTCTAATTTTAGATGATAAAACGTCACATGAAGCACATTTAAACGCCTCTTTTGGTCTCACAGTGCTGTTGCAGGAAAGTTCGGAGGGATTTGGGATAGAGGAGCGCTGGTGGCCATAAACCCATGTGACAGGCAGAAGTACTTATTAATTAATCAATATTTCACATCCGTTTATTTATTTATGGTTTAAGTGGGATTGTATTTGAACACATACTCTCTTTAACCCAAAGGTACGCCATGCTCCTTATTTCTTTAATGAACAATGACTGCAGATATCTGGTGGACACAATGGAATACAATCCTGAGCTGTACAAAGGTGATGTTAGGAAAGAGTCCTTATTATTATTCATTAAAAAGCATAAGTTTGGGGTCAGCAAGGATGCATTAAATTGATCAAAAGTGACATTAAAGACATTTATAATGTTAAAAAATATATATATTTTAAATAAATGCTGTTCTTTTGAACTTTCTATTCATCCTGGAATAAAATTTATGATGGTTTCCACTAAAATATGAAGCAGCACAACTGTTTTCAACATTGATAATAGTCATAAATGTTTGTTGAGCAGCAAATCATCATATTAAAGGATCATGTGACACTGAAGACTAGAGTAATGATGCTGAAAATCACAGGAATAAATTACACTTTACTGTATATTCACATAGAAAACAGCTGATTTACATTGTAAAAATATTACACTGTTTTTACTGTATTTTTAATAAAATAAAGCAGCCTTGATTAGCAGAAGAAGAAATAAAAGTCTTACCGACCCCAAACTTTTGAACAGTAGTGTAAGTGTTTTGTATGTAGTATTTGATCTTTTCTGTCGCCACATTTGACATACAGGTCCACCATTTTTTGTATCAGAAGAGGATGTAAAAAATGCGTTTGGTGAGTTTTGGTCACATGTCATCTTAGCTATTCTGTCATTTATTATACATTATAGAATGTTTATTCTTTAAAGCCAGTAATGATGGCAGTATCTCTCGTATTCCAGGAGGGGGCTGCGACATTGAACTGCTTCAGTCCGTCGATGGATTTGAGGAACGACACAAATCATGGGGACTGGATTCACTGACAGAGAAAGTCTACCTTCTCACTCCAAAAGCCCAATGATCAATCACCAAATCAGCTGGAGGGAGATTAAAAAAAAGTAAAGATTGCTTAATGCAGTTTTTTTTAATAAAGCGCAAAAGATGCATAGGGTTAAAATGGGACAAATTGCATTTTTTTTTTTTTCTATTTTCATAAAAGTAACCTGAAAGTTATTGGTTTCATATTTATGAGATGTAATGTAAAATATTTTAATAAATCATTAATTAATTATTTTACAAATATGTATTTCATAACTGGACTAGAGGCAATAAGTGATGTGAGTTCTCAGTTTGACCACAAGAGGGAAGTAGTTAGTCATTTTCCTGAAAGATTATTTGCACGATTCTTTTAGCCTACTGTACTCCAGTTCCTGACATTATGAGATTTTGATGTAATCGGTGGTGTTTTATAACATATTATTAGGTTATAAGTATTTTTTATTTAATACATGTAGGTTCAAATACTTAAACGCGTCTGTTGAATGAATTTAGAAACTGAAATGTGTGTATGTCGTGTTTAAAAGCATGTAAACAAGCAATAATGAATTTCTTTGATTGGTTATACTGTATGTTCTGTCTGAATCTGTTGAAATTTGGCAACAGACTTTTTAACTTTTTTATTTCCAAATATTTCTAAGGCACTGAAATAAATACAGTTAAGGAATTATTAAGAGAAATTAATGTACACTCTAAAAATGCTGGGTTGAAAATGGACAAACTCAGTGGTTGGGTTAAATATTTTGCCTAAAGTGCTGGGTAGTTTTTATTTAACTCAACTGTTGTTTAAAAATGACTGTATTTTGATTATTATTGTTGCCTCTAGTAATTATGTGTCTGATTTTTAATTTCCAACTTGTGGGTTCATTTTAAGCCAGCGATATAGTCTTTTTTTTTTAACAACAGTTGGGTTAAATAAAACTACCCAGCAAACATTTAACCCAACCACTGGGTTTGTGCAATTTCAACCCAACTTGGGTTGTTTTTAACCCAGCATTTTTAGAGTGCAATTTTACACAGTCCAGTCAACACTGCTTTATTCCACGCTTGGAAATCAGTGCAAAGACGCAATGCTGCATTAAAGCCAGACTAAACTATGCCTGTTCTGACCCGCCTCAGCTCCCAGTATCAATGTATACAGTTTTAATTGCCGTGTAAGTGCATTTATGCCACCTCCAAACAGCCTAAATATTATCTTTACCGTGTAAATTTGATTTTAGATTACGAATCCCGTCTCTAATCAACCGTGTTATATAAAAAAACAAAACAAAAACACTCGGGGAAATAGTTTGGCAACATTCAAGGTCTTTTCTGGTTCACCGCACAGCTTCGGCTCGCGACCTCCGGCGACAGTGACGCGCACCGCTGTCCAGATGTGCGCCTGTTTACTTTAAATATAGCTCGTGCTCGGGCACCCCGAGTCTCTGAGCCAATCACGAACGCCGGGGGCGGGGTCGACTGGAATGTTGTGGATGCGAGAAAATGAACAATGTAGCCCTATATACTGATGCTGTAACGGATAATATCAATATGAATCAACCTCTAGAAGTAGAGAGAGAAGGATGTGCATCTGAACGCGACTGAACGGGATTTGTGGAGCGGACCATTGAGCGTCAGCTGAAGTTCAGGGTGAGGCACTGTCTGTCATACACAGTCTTATGTTGCATTGTGCCTCTGCATCGCATTAATGCATTCGTTTTATTGCTTATGATTGTATGCGATTTTTAATAATCAATTTCCGGGGAACTTCATTGTTTGCGGCCGCGCGCAATCCACCCCAAGGGCACTGCGACCATTGTTTCCTTGTCATATTTCATACACAAGGCAGCGACAGCTCCCATCCACCAGCTCGATAAAATATTAACGTGACTGCTGGCGTTTCTGTGTGCTTAATGACTACATGTACAGGCGGAGGTCTCATCTCCTCATTCATACACATGATCTGACGCGCAATTAAGGTAAGAAACCCACATTATTATCGCGGAGGAACGCCTCTTTCTGTCTGGGAGCCGACAACTCAGCTTCAAGATAATTGCAGCCCCCAATGGAATATTAATATTTGCCCCAAAATCTGCTTCTGTATCATTAAAGAGTGGGAAGAGAGGGCGGGCACGCGGGAGGAGGTGTGAGATTACGCGCGCGCCCGGTGCGTATGCTTGCGCGAGTCGCTCTGTAACTCAATCAGCATGTTGAGCGGGTAAAGCGAGAAGACACGCGCTTCAGAGGAGAGGAGGAGGTGGAGAGAGAGAGAGAGAGAGACGGGGTTTTGAAGGCAGCGGAGGTGTCTGTGGTGCGGTTCAGGGGGTGGACTGTGTGGCACGAGAGTTGTTGCGTCACGTAATATTGTGCTGGTGAAAACAAGCAGAGCGGGTTGACAGAGAGAGGAGAAAGGAAGCATTCAGTATCGGGAATGATGATGATGAGGATGAGGATGCAGCTATAACAAGGGACCAGCGTCATAATCACAGGTAACGCACTTAATCCGACCTTTGTGCAAGAACAGAATATAAACAAGTAGAAACGTAGAAATGGTAAATGTTAATTAAATTCAAACTGCGCAGACTATTTAGCGATTTGAACTTAAAATGTTATACACTCTAAAAAATGCTGGGTTGAAAATGGACAAACCCAGCGGTTGGGTTAAATGTTTGCTGGCTAGTTTTATTTAACTCAACTATTGTGTAAAAATGACTATATGTCAGGCTTAAAATGAACCCAAAATATGTTGTAAATTAAAAATCAGACACATGATTACCGGAGGCAACAATAATAATCAAAATGTGAACGTTAATAATAAGCAATTTAATACATGTTTGTTATTTAAACATATTAATAAAGGTTCATTCCCAACATATTTTGGGTTCATTTTAAGCAAGCAATACTGTTAAATAAAACTACACAGCAGGTTGTGCAAACATTTAACCCATTCGCTGGGTTAAAACAGCCAATTTGCTGGGTTAAAACAACCCAATCGCTGGGTTAAAACAACCCAGACACTGGTTTAAAACAGCCAATTCGCTGGGTTAAAACAACCCAACTGCTGGGATAAAACAACCCAGTCGCTGGGTTAAAACAACCAGTTTGCTGGGTTAAAACAGCCAATTCGCTGGGTTAAAACAGCCCAATCGCTGGGTTAAAACAGCCTAACTGCTGGTTTAAAACAACCCAATTGCTGGGTTAAAACAGCCCAATCGCTGGGTTAAAACAGCCTAACTGCTGGTTAAAACAGCCCAATCGCTAGGTTAAAACAACCAGTTTGCTGGGTTAAAACAGCCAATTCACTGGGTTAAAACAGCCCAATCGCTGGGTTAAAACAGCCTAACTGCTGGGTTAAAACAGCCCAATCGCTGGGTTAAAACAGCCTAACTGCTGGGTTAAAACAGCCCAATCGCTGGGTTAAAACAGCCTAACTGCTGGTTAAAACAGCCCAATCGCTGGGTTAAAACAGCCTAACTGCTGGGTTAAAACAGCCCAATCGCTGGGTTAAAACAGCCTAACTGCTGGGTTAAAACAGCCCAATCGCTGGGTTAAAACAGTCTAACTGCTGGTTAAAACAGCCCAATCGCTGGGTTAAAACAGCCTAACTGCTGGGTTAAAACAGCCCAATCGCTGGGTTAAAACAGCCTAACTGCTGGGTTAAAACAGCCCAATCGCTGGGTTAAAACAGTCTAACTGCTGGTTAAAACAGCCCAATCGCTGGGTAAAAACAGCCTAACTGCTGGTTAAAACAGCCCAATCGCTGGGTAAAAACAGCCTAACTGCTGGGTTAAAACAGCCCAATCGCTGGGTTAAAACAGTCTAACTGCTGGTTAAAACAGCCCAATCGCTGGGTAAAAACAGCCTAACTGCTGGGTTAAAACAGCCCAATCGCTGGGTTAAAACAGCCTAACTGCTGGGTTAAAACAGCCCAATCGCTGGGTTAAAACAGCCTAACTGCTGGGTTAAAACAGCCCAATCGCTGGGTTAAAACAGCCTAACTGCTGGGTTAAAACAGCCCAATCGCTGGGTTAAAACAGTCTAACTGCTGGTTTAAAACAACCCAATTGCTGGGTTAAAACAGCCTAACTGCTGGGTTGAAACAGCCCAATCGCTGGGTTAAAACAGTCTAACTGCTGGTTTAAAACAACCCAATTGCTGGGTTAAAACAACCAGTTTATATATATATATATATATACATATATATATAAAGATTCAACATATCTGGCAACAATGTAATATATGGGTCAAAATGATCGATTTTTCTTTTATGCCAAAAATCATTAGGATATTAAGTAAAGATCATGTTCCATGAAGATATTTGGTCAATTTCCTACCGTAAATATATAAAAAATGTATTTTTGTGAGTGGATATGCGTTACTAAGGACTTCATTTGGACAACTTTGAAGACGATTTTCTCAATTTTTATTTATTTATTTATTTTGTTTGCAGATTCCAGATTTTCAAATAGTCGTATCTCGACAAAATACTGTCCTATCCTAACAAACCACACATCAATAGAAAGCTTATTTATTAACAGCTGTAGGCCTGTGACGCCCTAATGACGTCATCTTATTTATTTCATTTTTTATTTATTATGTTTTGGGCATGACATAATAAGACAAAATATAGGATGATAACACTGTAAGTACTGTTCAGAGGATGAAGTCTGGATGCTGAAGACGGTCGTCAAATTAGAGATCTCAGAAATCACAGGTGTGTCCGGATCATCACAGCATTTTAATGTTAAGCGCAGTAATTGTCTTTTTAATTATATCCCAAGATACCAAGAAGTGGTTAAGATTCAACAACGCTATCAAAGCCAGAGTCAGAGCTGTAATGGCTTTTTACAAGATGAGGCTTTGGAAAAGAAAACTAACTCTCACTACTAGCTTTGGCTTCTAAATAGATTTTTTGTTGCTGTGCCATTATAAGAGCGCCGTGTGACACGAATGAAGCGTCCACCCCTGCAGTGGAGTTAAAAGAGCAGAGAAGCCGGGAGGGGACGGAAAAATGGCTGGAATCTCGGCCCTTTTGACAGGCTCTCATAACTCACTCCATGGCGTCATATAACAAAATGTGTATGACTTCATTTGGGCCAGAGGAAGGTAAAAGAGAGGAGGGGCGTGAGAATGAATAGCCAGGCATTGTGGCACGGAAAGCTTGTGTTTTTTAGTAGGTCTGTGACATTTAAAGCCTTTTTTATACGGTTATGACTTCTGCTGATAACCTCCAACTGTCCCAGCCCATCCTGTTTGTGTAGGATAATTAGCCCTTGTGGCATGTGTGCGAGGAGCATATTGTTTAGACATAATTAATCAAGCCTGCTGGTAATTATTGTTGTCCATAAATTAAAACATGAGGCTAGCAGCGGGTGTTCAAGAAGATGCAGCCATCATCCTAATAACCACCAACAAAAACAGCTTTTCACTCTGCCAATCCTTCCTGGCTTTTCGTGAGAGATTACTGCAGAACATCATGTCAGATTTTTCATAAACATCCTCCGCTCTGAAACTACACTGACTCTGGTCATTTGGGTCTGTGTTTTCTCAAAAGCCTGCACCGATGTCCCAGCAGCGCGACCACAGGCTCGGCACGGGTCAGGCTCGCACCGCAAACACGCAGCAGGACTAGGCTGGGCCACTGCGCCGTCGACCTGTAATCACAGCGTTTCGGGTTTAATTTTAACTCCGGCTCACCCACCTCACCGCACCATTTGTATTTCTCCAACATCAGCTGCCGCTAACATTATTTTTACACGTTGCAATTCAAGGCAGCTGAAGCAAAAAAAAGAAGAAAAAAAAAAAAAGAAAGTCTGCTGTAACAAGAACACATTTTGTGTTTGATTATTTGACACTAGATAATACTGGTCACACGGGCCTAGTGCTGCTATAATCAAATCCAGGTTGGAAAACTAGTGGTTAAGGATGTGGATGTGTTGAACAAATTATTTGACGGACCTCATGCAAGGGAAATATATTAACTGGAGTGTTAATGAGCAAAAATCTTAACACCAAATTAAAATAGTCCTTCAAATAGTGTACTGTAAGTTGCATTAGTTATAGTGTCTGACCGCTGAATGATATATATATATATATATGCTGTTCCGTCGTACAAAAATAGCAATATTGTGAAATATTAATACAATTTAAAATAACTGTTTTCTATTTTAATATTTTTATGATCCTTCAGAAATCATTCTGATATGCTGATTTGCTGCTCAAGACACATTTCTGATTATCAATGTTGAAAATACATTTTTGATAAATACAAAATTTGATGCATGGAAAGTTCAAAACAACAGCATTTATTTGAAACAGAACTTGTTTCGTAAAAAAGTAAAAGACTTCACTGTCACTTTTGATCAGTTTAACACAACCGTGCTGAATAAAAATATTAATACCTTCTTTAAACTTGCATTGCAACTATATCAAAATAACATAAAATTATTAATATTTAAAATTATATTTTGTAATATTATATTAGGGCTGTAAAATGATTAATTGCAATTAATCGCATCCAAAATAAATGATATATTATAGCTATATATAAAATATTTATATATAATAAAAATGATATATAAACATGAATATATAAATATGCATGTAAATCTTGCATGCATTAATAATCACGATTAATCATTTGATATTATATTAGTCAAACGATTAATTAATCGCATCCAAAATAAAAGTTTGTGTTTACATAATATATGTGTGTGTTCTGTATATTTATCATGTATATATAAATACACATGCATGTATATATTTAACAAAAATATATTATATTTATATATAAACTCTATAAATTATATATAAATATACATGTAAATATTTCTTAATACATATGTGTGTGTATTTATATATACATAAATTTACACAGCACACACATATATATATTATGTAAACAAACATTTATTTTGGATGCGATTAATAATCGCGATTAATCGTTTGATATTATATTATGTTATATTATATTACAGAATATTTTAATAATAGTAACTCTGATTATGTGTGTAATATTTTTGTTTAAATATTTATCCCAACTTAATACGCAGAGCCACATTTTTGGAGTTGATTTCTTTACAAATTACTGAACCGAGGTGCGTTTCCCGAAGCCAACTATGGTCACAAGTTCCATTGTTACAAACACAATTCAATGGAACTTGCAACCATAGTTGGCTAACGATGCTTTTGGAAAGCACACCCCAATCCGACACAGCCAATAGCGTGAGTTTGTGGGCGGAGCTAACCGTTTGCTTGACCAATGGCAGACGGGGGAGAGTTTTAGAAACCTGTTTGACATTATTTAGTGCAGAATCCACACTTTTGACCTTTAAAAGCAAAAGAATATGCAAATATATACAGTGCAGTTTGGATCTGTAAAGATGACATGTTCTCCAAGCAGGCTTTTTAGCACAGTTCTGATTTATTGGCCGTAGAGGGAGATGCGCCAAGGGAGATAAGCTCCATGTCCAGCTGTCACACACTCATCATGTGAGAAAACGACACGGGAAACGAACTCCCCAGGCTTTTCAACGGCTACATCCACCTGCTCGCTGTCCTTCTCCATATTCACTGTCCATTGCCAACAGTTGTAAAGACACTAGCGTAGTTTTTCCCTCGCACAAGTGGAAAACACTTGTTCTGAAAAAGCTAATGAAGTGTCCAGAAGACAGATCACTCAAAGTTTGGAAGGCTGTGTTCACTTATTCAGCTGTTTCCTGTCGTGGTGATTGAGCAATATGCCATCGCATCTCGATCTCATTACACCGCCTCCAGCCTGTTTCTGCAGCCCTGCCCGCTGTGATGTACGGTACGAGCGCCACAGACGTACAGTGGCAGTGAGATGAGAAAGACAGAGCGTTGATGAATGAGGAAAATAAAAAGTAATTGTGATAGGAGGAGGAAACTGAAAGGAAGAGTGAGAACGAGAGAGAACACAATCCCTCTGGCTTTCTGTCAGCTGGACGGAGGCTCGGGAAATGATGGAATATTTGGAATGTGGTTACGTAATCCGGATGCAAAAAAATGGAAAGCGTATTCTTAGCTACGTAAAAAAAAAAAAAAAAAAAAAAAAATTACTATATGGAGACCAAATGAGTTGCAAAGAAGAAAATACTGCAAAAGACATCTGGATTTCACTGCAAAAATTATCTTTAAATTTGCAATTACTATTTTTTCATTTGTGATGGTTCTTTTAATTCACTATATCTCTCTCTTTGTGTTTCACCGTGTGCCGTTGTTTTGTAGGGGTCGAAAGTAGAGGTACTTCTATATGAGTTATCATTTTGACATTTCATTAAATTTTTTATGCGCAGCAGGGAGAAACTTATTCTATTGCTGTTGGTGGATCTTGGCAGAGCGACCTAACCATTCTCTTGGAGGCTTATTGGTCCTGGGTATATTAATAATAAAAAATTATATATATATATATATATATATATATAATACAAAAAATATATAAATTTAATATGTAATATATATATATATATATATATATATATATAAATAATTTATTCTATATTATAGGAAAATCTTCAAACTTTTATGCAAACATTATTATAAACTAGTTCAATATTTTGTAAGCATATTGCATAGTTGTGCTTGTTTTATTTTTGACAATAAAGCAATGAAACATGACAAATTGTGTGACACAATATTTGGCCAGACTGTCATATAAAGAAATTATGAACAAAAACAAGAGAGAACCAGCGAAATATTAATAACTGATCATGATTACTGATTCTATGCTTTTTTTTTTTTTTGCATAGTAAAATAAAACCTGTAGCTATTGCCTTTTTTGCTAAATAACTTTAGTGTTTTGTTCTTCCCACAAATTTAAGATAATTTAAAAAATGTAAAATATTTTTCTCATATTTTATTGGTTTATTCAAACTTGTAGGTTCAAAACATATATATATATGTGTGTGTGTGTGTGTGTGTGTGTATAAAATTTATATTATATATAAACATACATGGATATATTTTTAAAAAATTATATTTTTATTAAATATATACATGCATGCGTGTGTATTATATACATAAATATACACAGTACACACACATGCATACATATATTATGTAAACACAAACTTTTATTTTGGATGCAGTTAATTTGGAAAGCACACACACACACACACACACACACATATATATATATATTTATATATACAGTATATACTGTATATATAATGTAGGTTCCATATATGTCATTTTTGGGATTTTTGACAACCTGACCCAGGTCATGATAGTGAAAATCTTAACTGCAGTTCATTTTCTTGAGAAAATTGAGATTAACTTTACATGTGAGGCATAACGAAAGGTAAGAAGGGAAATCAATGTCCAAACTAAGGGAGTCATGCATTAATGATGAGCAGCTTGTAATGGAATCCTCCGCATCTGTTTCCCGACAAATATGTGCTTGGCCTGCAGTGTTTCGTGAGGGAGCTTTACCGTGAAAACGCAGGTCTTACGCTCACTTCGTGATCACACACACGCTCACAGAAAAGAGCACGCACTGCATTTAAGATCATATTCTGTACCTGTCACATATTATTAATGCACACAGGCGGAATCTCTATAAGCCTGCATGCATAATAACACACAGACCCTTTATATGCGTTCATAGCTTTAGATTAGTTTGCGCTCGCTCAGACTGCTTAAAGAGATAAGAGAGAAACTCTAGAGGAATTTAGCAGAGGTGGAGAAGAGGCAAGGGAAGAGAGGCAGGTGAGACCTGAAAGCTGTCTTTGTGCGTCGCCTGGCAGTAGAAACACTGACCTTCTCTGTGAGACGCCGCACACAGACACAGGTACACAGTTCGATGAGAGGAGGGCACTTTCCTGACAAACACCTCCCCTTCAAAACCGCTGCGTGCTTCCCGACAAAGCAAACAAACTAACCAAAAAGAACCTCAGTCTCCCTCCAGATTACCTGGCATCAAATGCAGACTCTGCTCTCACTTTCGATTTAGGTTTCTTAAAGCTGTCTTATTTTCACCCCCTTCATCTCTCCGTTCAACTGAAGCATGCCGAGGGTAGATGCTATCACAGGCCAGCTCATGTTTTGCATGTTCACTGCAAACACTGCAGCAGTGTGTGTGTGTGTGAAAACAGCAGAACCGACTCAGACCGCAAGACTAAATACACCAATTTTAAATCAAGCATGGCTTCATAACTGGTGCACACAAAGTCTTTTGTGCCAGCACAGGGTTGGGCATGTGCAGATGAGACCCTTGATAACACTCGTGGAGAGCTTTGATGTTGTGCAGAAACTCGCTGGTTTTGATTTGTTAACTTCCCCTTCTGAAACTGGCCTTTTGTTTACAATAGTGTCCAAAAAGTGATGTCCAGAGGGGATATTTGTTTTTAATGAAGTTTGATTAAACCATCAAAATATGAGGAAAATCATTTATATATTTTAAATATGAGGGAAGAACAAAATGCTAAGCTTGGTTAAGATATTTATCTGACAAAATTATTTGGTAAAAAAGGCAAAGTTCAGCGTCAGGTTTTACTATGCAAAATAAATGCATAGAAAAACAACAAGCAGTTCTTGTTTTTGCACGTGTTCATAGTTTCGTTGTATAACAGCATATTATGTTACAAAATTTGACATTTTTTATTGCATTATTATTACAAATACAACAAGCACAACTACAGTATGCAACACATTTTTAATAATATTTGAATAAAGGGTGAAGATGCCAATTTTCTAAGGCTGGACATCACTTTTGGCCACTACTGTATGAAATGCAGAAGAATAGTTCACCCAAACTTGAAATTCTGTCAGCTTTTAGAAGACATTTAGAAGAAAAATGTCTCAATGTGAAATTCAGTGGGGTTCAATTTTGGTTTAGTAACCACAGTTTTATTGTGTGGACAAAAACATTCTTCAGAAGATCATTTATATGTCTTAAAGGGGACATATGAAAATCTGACTTCTTTGTTTAAGTGCCATTTTTTTCACAAGCAACAACGGTGTACCAGTTCTGACGGCATGCATGGCAAAAGTTCGAGCAAAGCATGCTAACTGTTCTGTCATTTGCTGTACAGACGAGCACTAGATTTAGATGATATTTTGGAAAAAAATTTGAAAAAAGCATTTGATAGCAAAAGATAAACGTTAGCCTGGTGTGTTTGACTCTGTTTGGCAAACGGGTACGCTATGTATAGTGGGCATCCATACGGGTTTTGCACAAAATATTAACATGACGGCACATGCTAGTGATGAGCTGAATCAACTCCACAGCAACTACATACATTTATCCACTAACCGTTCAGAAACGTCTAAAAGTTGTAACTTCTTCCTGAGTCTCTCCATCCGGTTTGAACAATGTAAGGCTGAACACCGTCGTTATTTTGGCTGCGTGAGATTCTCCAGCTTTGTTGTTGTTGAGCTGTTAAAGCTCCGCCCTCTTCTGGAAAGGGGGCGGGAGCAGCAGCTCATTTGCATTTAAAGAGACACAAAAAACGGTGTGTTTTTGCTCACGCCCAAATAGGGGCAAATTTGACAAGCTATAATAAATGATCTGTGGGGTATTTTGAGCTGAAACGTCACACACACATTCTGGAGACACATTACATCTTGTGAAAAGGAGCATTATAGGTCTCCTTTAATAATGTAGGAATTTTATTGCATTACATACTAAAGTTTTCTTATAATTAACTTCACATTTCTTTTAACCAACTGGTGCCACTTATTGAATATTTAGTTATGTAACAAAGATGTGCAACAATGCACATTTTATTGCCTTAATTATATACATATATTTACTGCACTGTACATGAGATTGTCTGGTAGTCATAACCACTGCTTTTTTTTTGCTTTTTTTTTTTAAAAATGCACTATTTGCGACATGCCTGAAATATGGCCTTTCATACTTTAACGTGCTGCCATCCATGATGCATTGCTCGCTCACTAATGTTTTCATGTGTTCGAATCTGTTGGCCGTTTGAGGATGGCATAAGAGGCAGTGTGGATATAAATGAACAGAAGGCTGTGTGCTGAAGTGTGCTCTTATTTTCTCTGCTAGGGAAACGCAGAGGGGATTCACTGAGCCATGCAGAGAGAAGGACTACCAAGAGAGAAGAAACTTTCACTTCTGTCGCATGGGCTTGCCGTGCTGTGAACAGAAACGCGGAGGTTTGAACGAGCGCATGGACAAGTGGACATCGGGGCTATGCTGGAGCTTCGGCCCCTGTTGTCCACCCCGTCTCCGCCCTGCTGAAGCTCCCGGCGCGGCCCCGGAGCACAGAGGGTGAGCGAGACCTCATGCAGGCACGCAAGAAGTACGTGCTTCTGGGCCTGTGCACGTGCTGCTGGCTGCTGCTCTTCTACTGGGGCGGCTTGCAGGAACGGCTCCTGGGTCTCATCACCTACAGGAGGGGGGAGGTGGCGCGGCCCTGGCCCGACTGGTTAGATCGGGCCCTGCTCCTGGGCTTCGCCGACCAGGCCGAGCTACAAAATGACGGAGGACCGGGCGACTCGCCTAGGCAGCGGCGGCAAGCGTGGGCCGGAATCTACAAGGACAGTCGCTGCAGGATGGAAACTTGCTTCGACTTCGGCCGATGTCAAGCTCCGAGCGGCTTTCGGGTCTACGTCTATCCGCCGGAGAAGGGCGAACGGGTGTCGGAGAGCTATCGGAAGATCCTCACCTCAGTGGCGGAGTCGCGGTATTACACGTCGGACCCTCGGGAGGCGTGTCTGTTCGTGTTGGGAATTGACACGCTGGACAGGGACCAGCTGTCGACACAGTTCGTGCCCAACGTGGACGAGCGGATTCGAGGCTACCCTCTGTGGAACGACGGGCGGAACCACGTCATCTTCAACCTTTATTCCGGAACCTGGCCCAACTACACCGAGGACTTGGGCTTTAATGTGGGCCAGGCCATCCTGGCTAAAGCCAGCCTGAATACGGAACACTTCCGACCGGGCTTTGACGTTTCAATCCCTTTGTTCTCTAAAGAACACCCTCAGAAGGGTGGCGAGAGGGGTTGGTTAGTTCGCAACACCGTCCCTCCGAGGCGGAAATACTTGTTGATGTTTAAAGGTAAACGTTACTTGACGGGAATCGGCTCGGACACTCGCAACGCTTTGCATCACATCCACAACGGCAAGGATATCGTCTCCCTTACGACGTGTCGCCACGGCAAGGACTGGGAGAAGCACAAGGACGCACGGTGCGACCATGATAACCAGGAGTATGAGAGGTAAGTCATGTGAATGAGTTTCTGTACCTGTAGCATGATGAGATCAGTTTCAGTGACTCAGTGGAGTTTGTCAGTGACACCCCGAGCTCTGAACTCAGGTTCCTGCGTGTTAAATACAAGAAGCCGCTATCGGTTACCGCGGGGTGTGGGTTACTTATGTAACACACGGAAAAGTGTCAAGAGTGAATAACGCTGAAAATGTATCAAGTGTTCTCTCGAGGATGAAATCATACATGTGTTTAAAGAGACTTTGACTTGCTGTGACTGTTAGTTTTCAGCATTTCTCATTCATGAAACTTGAGTGGAAAGAATGCGTTTGCTAAGCCCCGCCCCTCTTGGTTACTGTTGCTAACTCAAACAAGCTTTACAGAACATGAAATATGAATAAAGATTTCCGTGGTTGTCAGTAAAATGTGCTCATGAAGTGGTAAATTATTGGATATTATTTCCTACATGGACTGGAATGAAGTGTGATTATTATTTAAATTGTTATTTAAAAAAAGAATTAATGCTTGTTTCCTCTCTATTTTGTTATTGTTGTTTTATCATATTTTTAGGATTTAGGTTTTTTTTAAAAAGTCACTGAAACTTTAATTTAATTATGTTGGTTTCAATAAAAGCCAACAAACTGAAATCCGATTTAAGACCAAATTTTGTAAGTATCTACAGCGTGCTAAATCATGCTAGCAACATGCTAAATCATGCTAGCAATGTGCTAAGTAATGCTAGTAACGTGCTAAAACATGCTAGCCAACATGTTAAATCATGTTAACAACGTGTTATGTCATGCTAGTGATGTGCTACAACATGCTAGTCATGCTAGCAATGTGCTAAGTAATGCTAGTAATGTGTTAAAACATGCTAGCCAACATGCTAAATAATGTTAGCAATGTGCTGTTATACTAGCAGTGTGCTAAGTCATACTAGTAATGTGTTAAAACATTCTAGCAACAATTAAATAATGCTAGCAAAATGCTTAATCATGTAAGCAGTGCTATCTCATGCTAACAAAGTGTTGTCATACTAGCAATGTGCTAAGTCATGTTAACAATGTGCTAAAATATTCTAGCAATGTGCTAAGTAATGCTAAAAAAATGCTAAAACATGCTAGCCATCATGTTAAATCATGTTAGCAACGTGTTATGTCATGCTAGTGGTGTGCTACAACATGCTAAATCATGCTAGCAACATGTTAGTCATGCTAGCAGTGAGCTAAGTAATGCTAGTAATGTGTTAAAACATGCTAGCCAACATGCTAAATAATGTTAGCAACGTGCTGTTATACTAGCAATGTGCTAAGTCATGCTAGTAATGTTAAAACATGCTAGCAACATGCTAAATCATGCTAACAACATGTTAATTCATGTTAACAATGTGCTTAGTCATGTTAGTAATGTGTTAAAACATTCAAGCAACAGTTAAATAATGTTAGCAAAATGCTTAATCATATGAGCAGTGCTATCTCATGCTAACAAAGTGTTGTCATACTAGCAATGTGCTAAGTCATGTTAGCAATGTGCTAAAACATGCTAGCAATATGCTAAGTAATGCTAGAAAAATGCTAAAACATGCTAGCCAACATGTTAAATCATGTTAGCAACGTGTTATGTCATGCTAGTGATGTGCTACAACATGCTAAATCATGCTAGCAACATGTTAGTCATGCTAGCAATGTGCTAAGTAATGCTAGTAATGTGTTAAAACATGCTAGCCAACATGCTAAATAATGTTAGCAATGTGCTGTTATACTAGCAATGTGCTAAGTCATACTAGTAATGTGTTAAAACATTCTAGCAACAGTTAAATAATGCTAGCAAAATGCTTAATCATGTAAGCAGTGCTATCTCATGCTAACAAAGTGTTGTCATATTAGCAATGTGCTAAGTCATGTTAACAATGTGCTAAAACATTCTAGCAATGTGCTAAGTAATGCTAGAAAAATGCTAAAACATGCTAGCCAACATGTTAAATCATGTTAGCAACGTGTTGTCATGCTAGTGATGTGCTACAACATGCTAAATCATGCTAGCAACATGTTATCTCATGTTAGTAATGTGTTAAAACATTCTAGCAACAGTTAAATAATGTTAGCAAAATGTTTAATCATGTGAGCAGTGCTATCTCATGCTAACAAAGTGTTGTCATACTAGCAATGTGCTAAGTCATGTTAACAATGTGCTAAAACATTATAGCAATGTGCTAAGTAATGCTAGTAATGTGTTAAAACATGCTAGCCAACATGCTAAATAATGTTAGCAACGTGCTGTTATACTAGCAATGTGCTAAGTCATGCAACAGTTAAATAATGTTAGCAAAATGCTTAATCATATGAGCAGTGCTATCTCATGCTAACAAAGTGTTGTCATAATAGCAATGTGCTAAGTCATGTTAGCAATGTGCTAAAACATGCTAGCAATGTGCTAAGTAATGCTAGTAAAATGCTAAAACATGCTAGCCAACATGTTAAATCATGTTAGCAACGTGTTATGTCATGCTAGTGATGTGCTACAACATGCTAAATAATGCTAGCAACATGTTAGTCATGCTAGCAATGTGCTAAGTAATGCTAGTAATGTGTTAAAACATGCTAGCCAACATGCTAAATAATGTTAGCAACGTGCTGTTATACTAGCAATGTGCTAAGTCATGCTAGTAATGTTAAAACATGCTAGCAACATGCTAAATCATGCTAACATATTACCAATGTGCTTAGTCATGTTAGTAATGTGTTAAAACATTCTAGCAACAGTTAAATAATGTTAGCAAAATGCTTAATCATGTGAGCAGTGCTATCTCATGCTAACAAAGTGTTGTCATACTAGCAATGTGCTAAGTCATGTTAGCAATGTGCTAAAACATGCTAGCAATGTGCTAAGTAATGCTAGAAAAATGCTAAAACATGCTAGCCAACATGTTAAATCATGTTAGCAACATGCTAAATCATGCTAGCAATGTGCTAAGTCATGCTAACAATGTGTTAAGTCAATCAAGCAATGTGCTAAGTCATGTTAGTAATGTACTAAAACATGGTAGCAACATGCTAACAAAGTGTTAAAATGCTCTCAACAATTTACACTGAAAGTTGTTCTGCTCGTGTTAAATGAAAACGCATATTTACAAAAATTTTATTTACATTTAGTTGGTGCGTACAGCTGTTCTGTGAGTCAAACCACAGAGCTTCAAGCATTTTTTGTGCATTTCCAAATTGTTTTGTAAAGCACACATGACCCAATGGAATTAAACAGATTTTGGATGGAGAGATAGAAGAAATATGTGAAAGGAAGGGAGGAGAACTAATACAGGGCCACAAAACGTCCTCAGAGAATGTGTATCAAATCCACCGTGGGTCTTAAAAGATCTTAATGGTCTCGAGCAGTTGAACGGTGCTTCGGGCTTGTTTGCTCTTAGTTTGTGGTGGCGAGAGAGTTCCACTCAGCGCTGGATGAATGTGTTCATTTATTCCACTCGATAGGTTCAGGGTCTCCACTGTAGGAACAAACTTGCCATACTTGTTAGCAATACAGGTGTTAGGTGGTCCGTGGTCCATGTCAAACATTCATGAAATACTTTATTTCTACTGGAATGAACATGGCGGTTTGCATCGTGGAGGTATAAGCGGGAAAAGTGTGTTCATGCACTGGCAGGGAGGACTGTAGTGTGAACAAAAACTTATAATGGCAGTTTGAGAGTATCGTGATAATGTTTTAGCAAGAAAATTCAACCCCAAAATCGTGTCTATTTTTGTTTGGATAATTTAATAACTTTACTAAGTACTCCAGCCTGAAAAGGAAATATTTTATTTATTTTTTTATAATAAATATTTATTTTTATTTATTTAATATTTAATATTTTTTTCTTATAATTTCTGTTCATTTATTTACTTTACACATTTAAATGGATAAACGTGAACAAAACACTACGATTATTCATAACAGATAAATGTCAGGCATCAGTAAAGAAATAACTTCAACATTTATGTGATATTTGTATCTGTAATATATAAAATTACCGCATGAACCATGTTTGATATTGTAAAATAGCCATAATATGCTGAGTTGCACTCCTTAGATCATTTGAATACTATATTATAGTAATTTATGTATTTGATCAAAAATACCTTAATTTTGAGAAATATTTTTACAATTTAAAATAGCTGTTTTCTATGTGAATATATAGTAAACTATAATTTATTTCTGTGATCAAAGCTGAATTTTCTTCAGTCTTCAGTGTCACATGATCCTTCAGAAATCATTCTAATATGATGATTTGCTGCTCAAAAAATATCTTTAGTGACATTATAAATATACTGTTGACACATAACTCTTGACAGGTAGTATATATATGTATATATAATAGATATAGCTAATATTTGACACATTTCCGTCCGACTCTTTCTGGAGTTTGGAGGCAGTTGGACACAGAATGTCAGCGGCTCAGAGAATTGGGTCTGTCTCTTTTTTCACTGCTATGGTACCATTAGGAAACTAAGGTGCCAAACTCAGAAATAGCACTTAGGAGGTTCTCTCGGGTTAATGATCACCAGCATCTGCTACTTCCACAGATTAACCTGAAGGCACACAGAGCATCCTACTGAACTCCGGCCTGGGGCGGAGAGATAGGGATGAAACCAGGAATGAGAGAGGGGAACTTGCTGCAACCGAATGGCCTATATTCATTCACTTTTCAGGGCTCTTTTTAAAAAAAAAAAAAAGGGGGGGGGGCATGCATTGTACTGGGAATGTAAATGAGAAGGAGTGAGAGAGCTTGTGGGAAGAAAAATAGGGCAAGCTGTTTCGGGACAGTTTTGGGACACACAGACGGAGGATTATACTGCAATACTGATTATACTCTCTTCAATACCACTGTAGACTTCTGGGAAGGCATTAGAATGCAGTTGTGTGTGTGTGTGTGTGTGTAATAGTAAAATGCAGTACCTTTCTTGACAGCTAACAAGGTCTCCATGACTACACTCCTACCATGTGCGAGACGTTTGAACAGAAGAGGTCATTATTCTCAATTCTCAAGGAGAAAAGAAGAATAATGCGCTGCCTTTTCACATCTACTACTGGAAAACTCTCTCTACTGGCGTACTTTTAGGGAATTATCACCTTCGAAGTGAATGTAAATGAACACAACCGCGCTTAATGAACTTAATAAGGACCTTAACGACGGCCTCTCCTCTGCTCCGTGACCTTGTGTGTGCGTATTTGCGTACAATCGTTGGCAGGGCGCTATAAGAAACGCTACACCCCACTGTAATTAGGAGGATGTGAAATTGTACCCCTAGAGAGAGTGTGGTTTGTGTGGCTCGTGCACAAACTAGGTTTATTTAGAACGAATAAAGAGAGAGGGAGAGGGCCGTCCATCTTCTTCTCTCGTCTTTTGTATGCTTTCTTTTTTCCCCCAAGTTCCTCTCATTTTCTCTCACCAGGATTCTTCCCCTTCGCTCCCCCTTCTCCTTACCTCACCGCTCACCAATCCCTTGACCCTCTTTCCCCATCTATCCAGGCCAAGTCTTTTACACACACACGGGTTTGTTTTTGTGAATTGTGGGGACTTTCCATAGGCGTAATGGTTTTTATACTGTACAAACCGTATTTTCTCTCCCCCTACACCAACCCTACCCCTAAACCTACCCATCACAGGAAACACATTCTGTATGATTTATAAGCCTTTTGAAAAATGGGGACATGGGGTAATGTCTTCCCCTTGTAATACCTATGTCATACCCATGTCATAATACACATTTGTTTCCTGATATGTCACAAAAACACGCGCACACACACACACATTTGCTTATTGGTGCGCAGAGCGAAACATGCTAATTTGCTCTTCATGCATGGACACTTTTTTCAGTCAAGCATGCACCTCCGACACAAAGACAACACATGCACACTCATCAGTGCGCTAAACATGTTCACTCCTCTCTCTTCATAACCAGGATAAAGACATGAGGGGTTAAAGGCCATGACCTACATTTCCCAGGATTCAATATAGGCTAATCTCGAGCCTGATATATAAATAAATGGTAAATTATAGACTTCATATATATTTTTTTATATATTTTATTTTATATAATTTATTATATTTTTTTAATATATTTTTAATTTTAACATAAATGTATATATATTATTAAAATAATAAATGTATGTAATATTTTACTTTTCTTTATTTTATTATATTTATATCATTTTTTATTTAATATAAATAAATGATAAATTATTTATTTATTTGTTTATTTTACAAATTATTATTATTATGAAATAATAAATGTATTTTATATTTATGTAAATATATATGTTATTTTATTTTATATTTGTATTATATTTTTATATAATAAATAATATATTTATTTATTTTAAGGCTATTTCTTTCTTTTTTTTTTTTAATCTTTATTTTAATTTAACATTGCTGCCCTAGAATAATAAGTATATATATATTTTTCCACTTGTACATTTTATCAGTACACCCATGACCCTGGTGTTGAGCTACAGGAACATCTCTACTCAGTCGCCTACGCATTTTGGTATCTCAGAAAATGTACTGCAGTCTGTTTCAAGTATAGTTGCTGGTTCATGCTGTATTGCGTTGTGCTGTAAAACTAGGACGTTGAGAGCTGTCAAACACAAATCACATTCTGCACCCGATAGGCAGCTCTAGACATGCACATATCAATAATCGAACTGTCAAACTGACTCCATCCATGCTCCTGGTGTGCAGGCTGTCAGCATTCTCCAAAGGATACAATTATATAATTTATTTTATTTTAAAACCTGGTGAAACGTAGAGTTTACAAGCGGTTGAAATGTCGCATTCAACAACAGACTCATTCATTAGATTAGATTCCCAAAGGACTCATTACCATCGTGAGCCACATCAGTCACATACATAAAATTGTATATTGTATATAAAGGAATTCAATTTACCAGCATTTAAGGGGCAAAATAGAATATTATTTATGTGCCTTCTGAAACAAATCATTCAACCACTTGTAAAAGTTTTTTCCCTCAAGGGCAAACGCTCTCCATGTTAAATGGTGTGTATGTCAGAATAGCAGCTCGTAATTTAGGGCTCTAATCGGTACTTTATCTCGCTTCGCAGAGGAGGATTGAGAGAATCCATCCGTATCACGTCTGTTATTGTCTGTCTCTGCTGGAGCTGAAAGCTTTTGAGGAGCCGAAAAAGCATGAAGTGCCCTGATGTCCTGTGGTTTACTTCTGATTGTACAAATATACACCAAATGCATGTTTCTACAATCACACTGAACATAAACAGACTAGCTTTGAGTGTCCAGATGATGTAGTGGAATGAAGCTTCTATTGATTTTTCAGGGATAAAAACAGTTTGAAGGCTTCTTTAGAATGGGAAAATAATCATCCCTTTGCTTACCAAGAAAATGCATGTGACCTTCAAAATGTTTATATAGATTTTTATTGACATAATTATCTCTGTCAGGTAATATTATATAAGAATAGACCAATATTTTGATTGTAGAACCATGCTGGCGTTCAAGTCTCGCTTAGAGCGGGCGGTTCTCAAACAGGAGGGGTTACATTGGTGCCGTGACCCGGATGGGTGTGAGGTTAAGGGGGGGTGAGTGTAACAGATGTAGGCCGGTAAGAGCTGTGCATGTAGAGACTGCAGTCTTTAGCCTTTTTGTTAGAGTGCCCGACTCCCATGCCGGCGTTCAAGTCTCGCTTAGAGCGGGCGGTCCTCAAACAGGAGGGGTTACATTGGTGCCGTGACCCGGATGGGAGTGAGGTTAAGGGGGGTGAGTGTAACAGACGTAGGCCGGTAAGAGCTGTGCATGTAGAGACTGCAGTCTTTAGCCTTTTTGTTAGAGTGCCCGACTCCCATGCCGGCGTTCAAGTCTCGCTTAGAGCGGGCGGTCCTCAAACAGGAGGGGTTACATTGGTGCCGTGACCCGGATGGGAGTGAGGTTAAGGGGGGTGAGTGTAACAGACGTAGGCCGATAAGAGCTGTGCGTGTAGAGACTGCAGTCTTTAGCCTCTTTGTTAGAGTGTCTGTCTCCCATGCCTCAGGACCCAGGTTTGAGTCCTGCTTAAAGCGGGCGGTTCGAACAGGAGAGGTTACATTGGTGCCGTGACCCGGATGGGAGTGAGGTTTAGGGGGGTGAGTGTAACGGACGTAGGCCTGTAAGAGCTGTGCATGTGGAAACTGCGGTCTTTAGCCTTTTTGTTAGAGCACCTGACTCCCATGCGGCGGACCTGGGTTCGAGTCCTGCTTAAAGCGGGCGGTTCGAACAGGAGGGGTTACATTGGTGCCGTAACTCGGATGGGAGTGCAGTTAAGGGGGATGAGTATAACGGACATAGGCCGGTAAGAGCTGTGCGTGTAGAGACTGTGGTCTTTAGCCTCCTTGTTAGAGTGCCCGACTCCCATGATGGCGGACACATGTTCGAGTCTCGCTTAGAGCGGGCGGTTCCAACAGGAGGGGTTACATTGGTGCCGTGACCCGGATGGGAGTGAGGCTTAGGGGGGTGAGTGTAACGGACGTAGGCCAGTAAGAGCTGTACGTGCAAACCTCAATCCCCTGATCTCAAGAGGTGCTCTAGCGACTGACGCTAGTGACTGCAGTCTTTAGCCTTCTTGTTAGAGTGCCTGAATCCCATGCCGGCGGACCCGGGTTCGAGTCCTGCTTAGAGCGAGTGGTTCGAAAAGGAGGGGTCACATAAGATTCACTCTCTCTATACCCCTCCCTTCTTTCCTCTGCTCTGATTGGTCAGATGGCCCAGTCTGTTGTGATTGGTCGGAAACCAAACACTCATTAGCATATCTGGATTTCAGCTCTTCCTCGGCACTTGATATACTAGTATACAGTTTAGAATTGCTTCTTTCTTTTGGGAGACAATAACTCCATTTATCTTTATTCTTTGCAGGAACACTTTGCAACACTGCAAGAAATGTCATATTTAAAAACAACAACATCTAATTCATATGGAAATAGCTAAAATTGACCTAGTGGCATCTTGACTAAGCATAAGTAAACTTTTTTCAATATGTGTTTAATTTCATGTATGCATTTTGTAAATGCTTTTAATGAATGGAATCCATGACCTTTTGACCACTTAGATGAATGTATGTTAAATACGATTATTTACATTCATTCATTTATGTGGAAATTGCAAAATGAGCTCCACACTGACCTTTAGCGTGATTCCTCATTAGGTGCACTTGCTGCAGCAAAGATCATATGAAGGATATGGACACAGCTGGTCATTTGCAGAAGGTCAAGCGCACCTGAGCCCAGGCCAGCAGTGATGTTAGACCCAGCCAGAGCCATGCTTGCTATATCTGAACACAGGAGCTTCTGGCTAGATAAACTGTCAGGCTCAGAGTGTTAAACACAGGCGCCGTGACATGCCCTAGATAAGCCTGTCAGCCAGGCAAATGAGGAACGTATTCAGCTTTATGAATTAATCATTTGAGAATTGGTTGAACTTTTACTTGACAAAGGCCTCAGTGGCAGCGTTCCCTCTCCGCTCACCTGTCGTGGTTAGATAGTGCCGCTATCACAACAGCTTAATGATGAAGTATCTCTGCAAGGTCTAGACGCCAAGTGTGCGCTGTATCCATGGAAACAGTGGTCTAAACCCATACATACCAGATTTAAAGCCTGCATTTATGAATAATCCTGGGGAATGGACCGGATTTGGACTTCCTTTTAAGTACCGCATAGAAATTCCAACATCAGCCTACCTGTAAAACTAAATATGATTAGAATATGAAAATGTGTATGTATAACTATCCATTAGTAGACCTGCACAGAATCTCCTTTTTGTTTATACATTTTCTGATTGTGTGGGGAATTCTGTAAAAAAAGGAATCGAAATAAAAATAAAATAAAATAAATAAAAATGTATTAAAAGGAGCTGAGAGCGCTATGCTCTTTTTATTAAAGTTTTTGCAAATATTAAAATAAATAAATAAAACAATAAAATAAAATAAAATAAAATAAATTAAATTAAAGATCTATTAAAAGGACCTGAGAGCGCTGCACTCTTTTTTATTAAAGTTGAATGTTTTTGCAAATATTCCAAAACAAAATAAAAAAAAATATAATAAAATAATTAAATTAATTAAATTAAATTAAATTAAAGATCTATTAAAAGAGCTGAGAGCACTACGCTCTTTTTATTAAAGTTTAAAGTTTTTGCAAATATTCAAAAAAATAAATAAATAGTAAAAATAAAACAAAATAAAAAAAATAATAAAATAAAATAAAATAAAAATGTATTATAAGGAGCTGAGAGTGCTACACTCTTTTTATTAAAGTTGAA